>CM042263.1:8035245-8122745 GCA_023566225.1 Romanogobio albipinnatus
ATTGGTCAGTATTCCAGCACTGCGATAATTATTCTCATATAGCAGATTATTTATAAATGGCTGATATTATACTTTAAACACACACACTGATAACTATTAGGTAATTAAAGCTACTATTAGACAATGATCTAAATATTAGGTGAAAAATAGGCACAACAATAACATTTTAAATATTAGCCAATATATACAATAAATAAATACCTTATTTGTCATCATTTCATGACGTTTATTAACATTTCAGGGACTATAATGAAATTGCTTAAATTATTTATGTAAGTTTGATTATATAGATCATGTTTTTATTTTATACTATATTATGTAATATTATTAAATATTGCTTTTATAATGACTTATTGTGAGTAGATGAATTTATTCATGTACACCAGAGAATAACATGCTATAGTTTCAATTAAAAAAAAGGCAAAGCCCTTATTAAAAAATCAAAAGAAATATTCATATTGATTTGGAAAATGTTCATAACAAATGGACAAAATGGACAAACTCAGCGATTGGGTTGATTTAACCCAGCAATTGGGTTGTTTTAAGCCAACATTTAACTCAACCGCTGGGTTAAAACAACCCATTCACTGGGTTAAAACAACCCAACCGCTGGGTTTGTCAATTTTCAACCCAACTTGGGTTATTTTTAACCCAGCATTTTTTTAGAGTTATAATGTTCATAATATTTAGGCTACAATTCCAAAATGAAAAACTAAAATGTGTAATGTAAAATAAATACTAAAAAGATGCATACCTTATACTTATTACCTAACTCTACAGTTTTCTCCAAACACTTTCTCTTCCTTTTCTGCTGGGTGATGTCATTGGGCAGATTTTCTTGAATTACATCATGGCCGCCCCTGAAGGAGAACTCAGAGTAACTCAGGAGTTCACCCATCACACCATTTTGAACTTTAAACACTGTTGGACAGCCGGAAAAACGTGGCTCTTTCTCAGTAGTTTGGTTTGGATGGTGGCCTGTGATTTATGTTTTGGCAACCTGTTCTAATAAATAATACAGTATCTGTTTTTTTGTCCTTAAATGATGGGCGTGAGTAATACCGAAAGCATAGAAGATAAACTATTGTTTCTAGAGCCTGTTTCACCTGCTGTGGCCTGCAGTGAGTGTGTGTGTGTGTGTGTGTGTGGGTATTGTAGCTCATGCACGCCCAGGACAAGTTAACTGCACCACTTTTATCTTGGTTGAACATTTGAGACGTAGGATCTGTTTAACAGAGATCTGGTGTTTAACACCGATCACTACAACTGAAGGAACATGATGTCAGTTGTGTGTGTGTGTGTATGTATGTGTGTGTATATATATATATATTTCATTTTGAAAAATGGGAGGGAGGGATTCTTATGGGGGGATTTTTTTTTATTTGCTTTTTGTTTTTGTTTGCTCTCTCATTGCATTTGTGTTTTTCCAATGGGGTAATTTTGGTGCTCAAGAGTTTACACAACACAAGGAAACTTGATTTCAATCTTTGAATTAAATTGAAATAACGTTGCACAAATGCATACAGTAGAATAAAGATACAAATGAAATAGAGAAATAAAGAGAAGTTATTTAGGCAGGTCTAACGCTAGTATTCAGAAGTACTACAGAAACTGAATAAAGTAATCAAATGTAAAATAACACGGGATAGTCTTTTAGTCCTGTATAAATGAAATACATAGGCTATTAACCCCGATTCCTTATCTTCTGTTGTTTTGACGTTAATGACAGACGTGTATTAGGCTGCTGCCAGTTTAAGAGCTTGTGCACTGATCCATTTTCATTATACTGTCACATGACATGTTTTCTTTCTAAACTGTATGTTTATTTTAAGACATAACTGACTGTTTACCAAGATCAGGACTTTGAACAAATTTTGTTAAAGCGCTATAATCTGCGAAAGAGAAGTTTTGTTACTCTCAAGCTGTTTGTCATTTGACTTTATGTACACTCTAAAAAATGCTGGGTTAAAAACAACCCAAGTTGGGTTGAAAATGGACTAACCCAGCAATTGGGTTGTTTTAACCCAGCGGTCGGGTTAAATGTTTGTGTAAAACAACCCAATCGCTGGGTTAAAACAACCCAATTGCTAAACCCAGCATTTTTTAGAGTGCACAGAGAAAACCATCTCTCAGAGAGCGTGCGAGTATTGAATAGTTTAAAATCACTTGAATGTTTAAAGGTGTCACTGACTTTTTAAATTTTTTTATACTGTTGTCTGAGGTCTACTTATGACGTTTGCGTGGTTTTTACATTCAAAAACATCATAATGAATAAGCTATAGGCTATTTTCCGCCCTGGTTTTGAGGCTCTCAGTTTTGATGGGCGTGCCGCACTGAAGACTGAAGTAAATGCCCACTGCTATGATTGGATAAGCATTGCATATTTAATGAGCTTCGGCTCACCCATGTGTACACGTGAGGCATTGTTTTGTAAGTGTGTGGAGATATGGCAACCGGAATGATTTGTCCCACGGCTCACAAAATGTCTTTATCAAACAAACACAATGTGAGATAGTGAGATAGTGGTCCAGTGGGTTAAACCATGGAACTGATAAGCAGAAGGTTGCTGGTTCGATCCCAGTGGTCACCACCAGTGTGTCCTTGAGCAAGGCACTTTACTCCATGTTGCTCCAGGGGGATTGTCCCTGTAATAAGGGCACTGTAAGTCGCTTTGGATAAAAGCGTCTGCCAAATGCGTAAATGTAAACAAACACAATGATTTATCTCTCATCCACTCGCGATTGATTGGAATGTTATTTTATATTACTTGGCCCGCCCGATCGGTGGATATAACCGTGCATCACAAAAACACACACACACTCGTGTGTGTTTTATTCATATCAGATGCACATTATATAGTAACTATATAGTTTACTCTATTCTTCTCCCAGTTCACCGGTCACTTACTTTCATGTATTTCGTGAGACGAGGATGAATTTACGTGATGTAAATCCGACAGATCCAATTCTCTGAGGCGCAAACTAACATGGCGGCGCCCATCGCGCAGTATAGATCAACTAATACACATTCACTTACACATATTTGAAAATCAGAATATCAGGGAGGGAAGGAAGGAAGGAAGTTGGTAAGACTTAACATCCCACACATATATGTGTGTGTGTATATATATATATATATATATATATATATATATATATATATATATATATATATACTATATACTGTATATATATATATATATATATATGTGTGTGTATGTGGTTTAAATGTCTGATTTTGTAAATATATAATTATTTCATGTTATTTATTCTTTTTATTTCTGATTTTATCTCTACTAGAGTTCATTCTAGGCTTTTATGAAAACTTGTGATATAGTTTAACCAGACTGAACTAAAATTCTTTAATGAACATCCAAAGAAATGAAAGGCAATCTTTATAACTTAACTGGCTAATTCCAAAATAATGACCATGAGTTTGTAATTGCTTAGTTTGTGTCTTTCTGGGAGTTTCTGCTGGATAATTCGATTTGAATGACTAACTGGAACAATTTGACGAATGGCGAAGTATGTTCTCTATTTATGTTGAGCGTGGAACTGGTACATAATGAAAATTAAATGCGCACAGAGACTTTCTGTTAGCGTCCGGTTTTATCCTGTGCGTTTTTCAATGGCTGTAATTGACGGAGAATGATGGGCACATGACTGCTCTGTGTGTGTGAATGTAAAGACCCTTTCACCCACCGTGGCGTGACCCCCTGACATGAACTCAAGGAACCCACTGTAATGTTACTGCAGTTGCTTTACTGGCTCGCTGCTTGTTGGAGTTCATCACATTCACCACCGCTGTTATGTGACCGTTACACTTGATGGTGTCATTTCTGTGATAAGGTGTGATCTGACTTGTGAAAATTAGCTGCGCGCTGGGTGTGTGAACATCACTGGTGGTTTAGAAAGAGACTTTGCTTTGAGCTGAAGATGCACTCTTGATAGATGATATCTCGATAAATGTGAGCTTGCTTGTTGAATCATCAAAAATGTGCGATATGCTAGATGCTTGATATCGTTTTCAGATGACACAGCTGTATTTCTTCAAAAAAGACTGGTACTTTAGTGCAGATTGATTGTTCGATCCGCTTGATTCAGTTCTTGCCTGTCTAGTTTTTGAAGTATCAAAACTGACCTTTTTTTTTATTTTATTTTTTACCTTTTTAACAAATTCCTTACTGTACACTATTCTGTTCCCAATTCTTAAGATGCATTTTTTTTACATTTAATTTAGTGTATAATAACTTTCTCCACTTAAAAAGTGACTTTTTACTTTTTTGCTGATATCAAATCGTGGGAAAATCATAGCCCAACGATCACAATCATTACAGTATTATAATGTTTTTAATTGTTTTATAGACTTTGAATAAAAATAGATCTGTGCATTAAAGCTACACTGTGTGACATTTTCCCCCATCTAGCGGTGAAAAGGTATATGACCATCCAGTTAATATTAGTTTCTGTTCCTCCCAATTCCGATTTCGTTTTAACTCCTACGGTGGCCGATTTAGTCCAAGATTAACATGGCTTCCAGTTCGACCTCGTCCATTAGAGTTGATTTGCCTGTTGTGTTGCCGTCTTAATTCTCTTTTTCGCTTCCTTGGCGACTCTGTTACATATCCTCGAGAATAAGAGTGGCAACAGACTTTCAAAAAGGCTTTCAGGTTTTCATATAGCAGTCTCAAGCAATCCCCCTCTTCACATTCGACACGGTGCCATCGAGTGTTAAAACGCGAAAGGCGAAGCTTGAATTTACGGGTATGTCCCTCTTTGGCTAATGTACTTTCAAGATTGAGGGGCAACATGGCAACCCCCATTCGAACCCCTTACCCGTATGTATTTTCAATGGCATATTATAAACTTACGAGAATACTTTATTACTTGAAAGAAGTAAATATACATTAATGAGCACATATATTTTTGAATGAACTAAGTGTTTTTAGCTAAGAATAAACAAAAAAAGTTACACAGTGATAGCTTTAAGTCAAAACGCCCCCCCGCCCCCCTTGAATGAATGACAAAAAATATTTGTCATTACGGTCGACAATAAGAATTGCCCGATGGTCCAGTGCCAGCGTGAAAGACACTCGGGCCAGAGCTGCATCTTCACGGAAACTGATCATTTGCGCATTTTTAAGCTTTGCCAATTTAAATATTCAAGCGCTCATAGACGAGAAAGTGTCTCTCAGTTTGATACTTGCAACGCAACAACAACACACATAAGCACGGCCACGCGTCTCACAGCGCGCGAATATTCACACAAAATTATATCAAAATGACTGTCTTGTTAAGTATCATCGTAAACATAGTCGGTTAGGTCTTTTAAATGAACGTAAACATGAAGTTTGCCAGTCACCGCCAGCACTTATGTTCATTTTCACAAGTTTTAATGGCCCACAGAATATCTAAACATGCAATCTATCAAAAGAAAGAACAGACCCAGCTTCATATATTATTTTTTTAATCAACACTTGAATGTTGCAAGTTTCATGAAAAAGCAAAATTTTGAGCATAAAGCTGAGAAAATCACGTTTTTGTAAAAGACTAACGTTATGTCCGAACGATAAACAAAACACAGATGTTGTAGATCGAGTCCATCATCAGCCCAAAGCTTCACAGTCCTATAACTCGTCCTGGGTTGACATTTCATTCAATAACATTAGGCAGTTGTGATTTATATTCTGTTTAATGTTGATTTTATTTTACATAATGCATCTGCTTACACATGATATCGTACGTGGCTGCTTCTTTGGCTGTGTTGTGTGTTTTGATCAGGAGATTCTGTTCTCGTGCAGGAAATGCGTTACAGCGCCCCCTACTGTATAACAGTGAACACACGGAAAGCCGGAAAATATCGTCATTGGCTATATAAATATTGAAATAACAAAAGACAAAAAAAATCACTCACTTGACTGAATAACTTTTAATAAGGGTTCATCTATATTTATATGCAGTGACATATCATTTTATGCAGACTATGCAGTAGGGATGGGCATTTCAAGCAAAAATAATATTCGAAGATCGCTGGGAATTATTCGATTTTTATTCGAAAATCGCAACTCCTCCCCCGCATGCACGCATGTAATGGCTACACGCAAATAAACAGAGAGAGAGAGAGGGAGAGAGACCATTTACACTCTCAATCTGTATGATAACAAACTGTTTAATTCATTAGGGAATAGGCTATATCAACTCAAGCCATATAATTAGTGTAACATGCTGAAACATATGACTGTTATTTGACATTGCCCCAAGTTACCGCAACCGTTAAATGCCTAAAGTCTACAGTGTGCACGTGCCAAATCAAACACAGAACCATGTTTAGCATGCATGTAGATAAACAATACATAAAAGCTATAATCAAATAATAATTTACACTAATTCCAAGTTCGCTGTTGAGATTTAAAACAGTTTGTAACGTTAGGTGTTTGTCGGATAACGTTAAGTATGAATGAGCATTTAACAAACCGGTTTGCAGAACCAAATGAGCGTTGTCATCTGTTTACTTCCTTGCTACAACGTACAATTAACAATACAAAATATTACAGGAAAACACATCAACGAAAAATAAATCATACTTACAGGTTGTGGGCCGTAAACGGCTTCTGTTTTTAAATCCATCTTTCAGGACAAGCCGTTGTGCGAATCCTGCATTGAACTCGCGAAGATTGTAGAAGCTTTCCTCTGTGAAATGTGCAGCGGGAGTCGCGCGTGCCCGTCTCACACTGGCAGTGTTTGTCTCGCGCAGCTGAACCGCGGCTCGTGTATTGCAAATACAGATAAATATTGTCCATTATGTCACATTTTCCGGTCTTCTCCTCCGACCCCTGTCTGCCTGGTGCTTTGATTTATGATGGGCAGCATGTATCTGCTGCAAATGCGACGTGTTCCCCTCTGTCTCATACACACATACATATAACATGTTGTATGTTAAACACACTGCAACGCACCCCCGTCCCTAGGAAGGCTGAACAAAGTGGACCTGCAATCCGGATGAAAATAACAGCGTTTCGTTGGCATTGCAGCAACAACACTCCAGCCTACTAACTATACCACAACAACGTTTCCCTGTAGCGATACAAATTGGCCTCGTCCCCCCTTATTTAATATTCTCGGAGGAGGGGTTTATGTAAATATTGGGGCTGGTGATGTCAGAGACCCTGGAGGAATGTCTGTAGTCCCTACCGGCCGTTTGCTGTAGTCCTGAGAAATTGATTTCTTTAAAAGCAAATATCTCCCTTTGCTTTAAACTTTGAACGTTGTAACTTTGCTGATGTTGTTTATGCTCAAACAGCAACATTACACACTATAGCTAAAGTTAGAAAAGTGAAATCGTGGTTTACCACCCCTTTAAAGCACCCTTATAGTCAGTCTTAAGTGATGTAATCCAGCAGTGTAACAGGTCTGTCTTGTTGGTAGGGTTGCAGCAGCAGCAGCGGGCCGAGCGGGCGGACTGTCCCAGGCTATCATGGATGACCGCTCCTCTCTGGGCAGAGTGAGCGGCTCAACTGAATCTGTGTCAACCGTCACCAGTGAGGAGTTTGTTCTTGTGCCGCCCACTGCTGGGGGCTCCCCCTCCAGCTCAGAGGGGAGACCCAGACTTAAGGTCTGCTAAGCATAATTTACTTTGTACACTAAGCATGCATTACCCATTTGTTTTAATGTGATAGTATCCTGTTGAAAATAATCTACAATGTTTACTTTCTGCCATCCCTTTGTCTCAGATGTCGTGGAATGGGAGTGAGCAGTTGGAGCGGGCGATGGAGGAGGTGTTGGATGATGTTGGTGATGGACCAGGAGCTGCAGATGAAATAGAAAGTCCTGCAGTGCTCAGCTCTCAGATCAGACCACCCAGCCTGACTCTGGACACAGCTCCCGATGGTACATCCTGCTCGCAGTAACAAATTAACACACAAGGAAACTAGGAAGTAACTTTGTTTTAATAATGCAACTCTGTGATTTTTGATCCTTGTTAAACCACATCCATAAATATTTCTACAAATGAACAGAGGCAGAGCTGTAGTCTACTAAGATTTTCTTTATTATTATTATTATTAGTAGTAGTAGTATTTATTTTCAGGGCTATTTTACACACAAACGTTCATACAACTTTAATAAACACAATAAATACAAAATGAAAGTAAAAGCGTCAGCCCCTCACGGACGACTGTCGCGCACACACACAACAAAATGTAAACAAAACACAACCTAAAGTCCAGGCAATCATGGCGGCCACGGCACTGGGGTTAAGGACAGAGAGGTGAGAGAACGGAGCCAGAAGTATGAGGAGCAACAGAGACGAGAGAGTGGAGAAAATAAATTCTGGTCCGGTTCCCGGACCCACTGCCGCCTGCCGCTCGGTCCTCAGCCAGCCGAGAAGCTCTCCTTCGTGGTGCCATGCGATGGCACTGGACACTTGGTGGGCGGCTCGATCCTCCTCTGCCCCCTGGTGGCCGGCGGTGGCTACTGAGGGAGCCGGCAGTGAGTCCCACACTCCCTGCTCCTCCCCTAAATGGCAGACGGCAGTAGGCTCCGGCTCACAGCAAGCGCATGCGACTCCTTCACTCCCTCTCGGACGGCAGCCACCCCACCTCGACCCAGGGGCAGCGAACTCTCCATCCCACCGGTCTTCACTCGCTCCAGCACCACCGCCTCGGGCAGCCACTCGCGGTCTTCTCTCTTCCGCGCTGCCCGAACTCTTCAGGAGGTGGTCTGGGCTGCACTACAGTCAAAACTAAAGACTAAATGCATCTGATTGTTGAAACCACATGTGTAAATTTTACTCCTCGCAACAATACAACATTTTTTTTACGTGTGAGCTTGTTATGGGCTATATGACGTTATAGCCAGATATGACAGTGCTACTGAAGCACGCATCGCCGCAGACGAGCATCTGCATATCTCTTCATCAAGCTAACGCACACACTACTGAAAGTAAAGTCGCAGGTGCTCAACACACAATCATATTCATTAAAAGTAAAGAAACCGAATGATCTTACCAGTGCTGTTGCCGCGCTCGCTCCTATTGCGGCCTTTGATTGTGAAATTAGCTGATGAGTAATAAAAAAACAGCTCATTTCTGTTGTTTTCAGTGACGTGAACTCCAATAAATCTGCATGTATTGCGGGAATTGAAGATCGGATTTATATCCGTTTTGTGGCGATACATTTATGTGAATGAAATCGTTTTGATAAATCAGAGAGCTTTGATTTACACACAGCGCGTGTGTTCTCCAGGTCGTGCTTACCAGGTTGTTCATAAAAGCCGAAATGTGCCCAGATGTCGGCTTTTAAAGTAGTTGGAGCATTTAAATTACTCTCACTCGCATCTCGCCTCCCTCTGCCATTGTATGCAACCACGAAACAGCACGTACGCGACAAATGACGGCAGAAAAGAATCAGTACATTATAAACGGTTATGGTCTATTACTAGTTTATAAATTAATTTGCAGCCAGGGTAGTCTAGCAACTCTCCATAGACTTGCGAGTTGGAAAAACCAAACCCTGGTCAGGCCAATCACATTGTGTATAGAGTCGGTGGGCGGGCTTAACATAATTAGGCAGAGTTTCTACGGCTGTCTTTCGAATCGGCTTTGGCCGTGACTCTGGAAGACTTGGAGTTAAGCTTTTCTTTGAGAAAAGAACAAAGAACGACACTGAAGTCATTCTTAAGAAAGGAAGATGTGTTCGGAGTTTTGCCGACCGGATACGGCGAAAGTTTAATCGATCAACTAGCTCCGCTTCACCTTCTTCGCTGCTCTGGTTGGTTGTAGCGCTATCCTATTGCGTGCAGAGGGAATTTGAAAGACAACCGTTTATCCCGCCCCTCGGATTGAGCCCTGCCAATCGTGAGTTCCCAGACCCAACATCTTGATATGGGTCTGGCTTGTCAGGTTAGTCTATTACTGAACCAATACCGAATCGTCCTCGTCCGCATCGCGATGCATCGTGGAAACGATTAATTTCGACACCCCTAACACACACATTATATTTTATATATTTAAATTGTAGTGTTCTTAATTTAATTCCATGTAATATATTATATAAATAATAATGTTTATTTATTTGTTTGTTTGTTTCCACAAAGCAGTCAATATGGTATTGATTTATAATATATAATTAATGATGAGCAGGTTTAAGATCCAAGGCAATCCTATGCAGAAAAAAGAGCTATTTGAGCACACAGGGGTTTCAGCTAATGCCGTCTAAACTAGCTCTAAATATCTGCTTCCTGTTGCCAAGTGATAAAATTGGGGGGGGCTCTGAACACACTTCCTCTCTACCTTGCACAGACTTCCTCATTCAGTCACCTTTGACAATAGACCTTAAGATAAAACGCATTTATGCAAAGCACGAGTTTATTGTTTGAGTGCAGTAGGATGACGACAAAAGAATATGAAGAAATAGTTACTATAAAACACCTTTTTCCACCTCTAAAATCTGATTGGATAAGCCACTTGATTTGCATATCTTAAAAATAAAAATACATTGTAAAGGAGGAAAAAGACATGTTGTATTGACAATTCATTGTCTGTGTTGACAGAAGCATCAGCAGTGGTTTTGGAGAGTGCGACAGTACAGGAGGAAGACAGCGTGCAGTTCAGTAAACTGTCCTATCTTGGCTGCACCTGGGTGAAGGCCCCTCGTAACGAGATGGAGGCCCAGAGAGCCATGGTGACCCTGCGGGAAGAGAGCGCCATCCCCATCCCTATCACCCTCCATGTGCCCAATGGCCCAGATGGTTGTGTCCGGTCAGTCATTTGCCAAAAATGCAGTGGGGTCCACAAGTCTGTGACCACTTGTTTTCATTCATTTTGTATTTTTCTATTAAAATATATATTTTTTTTAATTTTACATTGCAAATTATATTCTAACACTTTAATGTCAGATTTAAAAGTACTTTATGAATCCCAGATTAGTGAAAAAGCTTGCATCATTCATTGTTCATTACATTTATATCTTAAAATGTTTCGTTTTTTTTTAATTAATTTTTGATTGAATTAATAAATTTTATTTATTATTATCATTTATATATATATATATATTAGTGCTGTTAATCGATTAAACATTCCATTGATTTGGACCTTCAACCTGTTGGTTGCAATCATATTCCATCAGGTGGAGAAAAATCCTGGAAAGTTTTTCTCGAAAAACGTAATTTCTTTAAGAATGACAGCACTCCTAATAAGAGCAGTATTTCTTAATTTGCGTCGATGTGTGACCGCAGGAGTCTGGACGTGTGTGCAGAGCTCTGCTTCCACCGTTCACTAAACAATGGAAGCAGAAGAGTTAAATATATACGCGCAGCACATGACAAAGAAAGCAACAGAAACACATGCATGAGAAAATAAAGCGTGGCACAGGACGTGCTGGACTCTGACCTGAAGCGCGCGCACACGCCTTTCACTCAGACAGCATGCGATCGCGACATCAGTTTCACGGATTATTGGGTTTGAATGGTCAAAAATATGTAAAAATGCACATTCTGGTGAGTATTCAGATAAACACAGTCGGATATGTCTTTAGTGAACGTATACAATGTATTGGGTCCGTGCAGGTCTTCAAACAACAAAAGAAAATAGAAATTCACCCCATGCTTGACTGAATAACTTTAATATATTTATTAAGAATCAGTGTTAATTCATAGTGTTAGTAGTTAATTTATAGAGTGAAGACTATGCATTGTTTTTATTATTTTTTATTTTTTTTTACATTTGATTATTTAATTTCTTTCTTGAATGCTACTGTTAAATAGACCCACTGTAGCTAAAAAAAAGCACTGTTTTTGTCATATTATTTGTAATTTACATTTTTGCTTACTTTTTTAAAAACAAGATAAAATCAAATAAAATATCTATATTGTAATTATAAAATTATATTTAAAAAATATTAAATTACTCATGAAACTATTACTATTATGAAATAAGATATTGGTCAACCCAACCTGTTCAGAATAGTGGTTAGTGTTAACATGACTGATAATTATGTGATTGTAGCAAACATCTTTCTAAGGATGTTCACACTGGCATGTAGTTATTATTTTATTATTATCTTTAAATAAACAGGGAATGGTCAAATAAAGGGCAGGAACATGCTGAGTTATTTTTTTTTATAAATTTTTTTCTTTATTTATAAATGTATAAAACAATGAATGGTAAGTTACTTTTACAGTTTTTTGCCGTGGTATTGATTTAGTATCGGTATCGAGGTATTTTAGTCTGGTATATATTAATTTATTCCATATTTACTTAGCATTTTTATAATTTAATACTATATTGTTAAGCTTTTATTTCCATTTTTACTTTGATTATCTGATTTATGTAAATGTTTTAATCCCAGATTTTCTTTTGGACTCCACTGTATATATTACATCAGACGTATCCCACAAGCAGTCACAATGCGTTTATTTGCATGTGATCCCCCTGGGGCTTCATAAAAGCTTTTAGATTGAGCACATTTAGCCTTCTTGCTCCGAGACGAACCACATTCAACATTGGGAGTGTAAAATGTGACTTCTCTCTAGTTTCTGAGTCCTTGTGATCTTCGTGGTGTGTGTTCTGTCAAGAGCTAACACAGCTGTCACCTGAGCTGCTTTTAGCTCTTGCTTTCAGGTTCGTACGCGTGGTGTAGCACTTCTGTTTTCTCACCCAGTGCGCATTTTCTTTTTTCTCAGGAACTGTGGTGTAACCTCAGATCGAACATCTCACTTTTTCTCCTCTGAAATCCTCAGAGCTGACTCTTAAATTAGCTAAGCAAACTTTGATGCACTTCGATAGTGTTGCTTCAAATCTGGATACATTTTTGCACCTTAACGCATCATTATTCATTTAAAGTACTACATCGAAAATATTTTCAGTACCTATTTTGACTATATCTAAATGCAAATGTCCTATTTATTGTTAGTGATCGCACTAATTAAAGTACTTTGACCTATTGTGCTGACTCCAGAAAACTTTTGATTTATGTTTTTTGAGACCTGTCAGTCGGGATTAAAATTGGTGTATATTGTAAGATTTCAGATTATGTGATGCATACAGCTTTGGCTTTTCTCGCGATCTTATCGGGGTCGTATTGTACAATCTGACAAGCAGCAATCTCGATGGACAGAACAAAATGCACTCAAAATTAGTTATTCAAAATGTTTTTTTTAATTGTTCACTCTAGGATTCTCGACCAGGCCACAGGAACAGAAATTGCATCTTTCCCCATCTATAAGGTGTTGTTCTGTGCACGAGGACATGAGGGATCTGCCGAGAGCGACTGCTTTTCCTTCACAGAGAGCTACCGCAGTTCAGAGGACTTTCAGATCCACGTCTTCTCCTGCCATATCAAAGAGGCTGTGAGTTCAGTAATGTTTAATGATCAAAGAGTCAGTCTTGTAATGCAGAAATCAACTAAGCTCAACCTCCTTTCCTTATTTAGGTTAGTCGCATCCTCTATAGCTTCTCAACGGCCTTCAAGCGATCTTCAAAAGCTTCCACAGACATGCGAGACTCAGCGTTGCCACTTTCCCCCGATAGCGACGTCTTCACCTTCACCGTTTCTCTAGAAGTGAGAGAAGATGACGGCAAAGGAAACTTCAGGTCTGTCATTTACTCACTTCAGTTCTGCCTACATCTCGCTCTGTGTTTTTACTGTTGCTGTTCATGAACTGTTGCATTATTTGTTTTTATTGTTTAGCAACCAAAATAGAAGTGTGATCATGTCTCTCTTACTTTTGTTTTCCCTCTATCTTTTTACACATCTTGCAGTCCAGTTCCCAAAGACAGAGATAAATATTACTTCAAGTTGCGGCAGGGTGTAAATAAAAAAGTGTTTGTCACTGTCCAGCAGATGTCCAACCAGGAGCTGGTAATTGAGAGGTGGGTTCTGGGATGTGGGCACCAGAGTTCAGAAATTTTGATGTTTTGCCATTTCACAGAACCATATTTTGCTTTATAATGACTGCCAGGGCCTTGCTTTTAAAGACCCCATAAAAATGGCAGATGATTTGCTAAAAAAAAATAATTGGTGTCACAATCATGAACCATGGTTAGTTGCTATTGTTAGTCAAAAGCAGACAATCGGGAACATTCTTGTTCTAGGCATAGATATAAATAAATGTATGCATATTTGCACAATGTATTTCGTTACTTAATTTTTACATATACATTATTTAATTATTTATATAAAAATAAATAATTTTCTTTTACATTGATTTGCATTAAAGGTCCCGTTCTCCGTGATCCCATTGTTCAAACTTTAACTTTAATGTTGCTGTTAGAGCATAAATAATACCTGTAAAATTATAAAGCTCAAAGTTCAATGCCAAGCAAGATATTTTATTTAACAGAAGTTCCCTTTCAAAGCCTACAGCGAACGGCCGGCTTGGACTACATCCTGGTACTTCCTTCATAAATGACGTCGGTAGAACAGTAGAACAGACTAACCTCCGCCCACAAGACTACGCGAAAAAGGGGGCGTGGTCTTGTTGCTGTCCCATGTGGAGAAGAGGACGGTCGCGTGGAGAAAAGGAAGTGGTGCGTTTGAGTGTGTTTGTTGCCATGTCGTCGAGACGCTGTTATTTTCATCCCGGAGTCAAATCACCTTTGTTTGGCTTTCCCAGGGACGCTGTAGAGATCATTAAGCACATACATCTCCCGTTAAGAGGCGTGACCTTTCCACGTGCGCTAAGCTGCTGTCGAATCACAACACAGGAACCGTGCCACGTTCGCTAAGCTGCGGTCAAATCACAACACAGGAACCGCTGGCACAATCAGAACTCGTTACGTATTTCTGAATGAGGGACTTCATAGAAAAAGGAACTCATCAGCCCGTTTTTAGAACAGTGAAAATAGCCGTATACAGATAAGTAAATTGTGTGAAAAATACTGTGTTTTTTTACACGCGAAACATTAACACATGTTATATTGCACACTGTAAACACAATCAAAGCTTCAAAAAACCACGAAGAACGGGACCTTTAAATAAATATATAAATGTGTGTCTATCTATATATGTATATATAATTTTTTATTTTTTATTTTTTTTAAATACTAATTTGAAATTTAAAAGTTAAATGGAAAAAAGTCTTTATTCTGCATGCTTCTCCTATAGTAATTTATTATTTCTTTTGGATTTTTTATGGCAATTATTCATGAAATATCATGTATCTAATATTAAACAATACTGGTCAAAAGTATGGAAAATTACTATTTTTAATGTTTTTGAAAGAATTGTCTTATGCTAATCAAGCCTGCATTTATTTGATACAGGAAAAACAATAATATACTTAATAGACTTTAAAATATAATTTTTTCTATATCATAATTTCTGTGATGCAAGTTTTCATCAGCCATTATTCCCGTCACATGATCTTTCAGAAATCATTCTAATGAACAAGTCTGTCATACATATGCACACGCATACAATTAAACAAATGTATACTGTATATATGCATTACACGAAATGTGTTAAGTTGATCTAAAAATGTATTTGGAGTTTAAAAGTGTAAGTGTGATTCATTGTGCAACCACTTGATGTCTCTCTAGTCACAGTAAAGACAATCCCTCCTTACTTTGTGAGACTTGCTATGAAAATGAGCCCATCACAAATGTTGCCACACTCAAAATAAACCTCACCATGACATCAGTTCCTGAACTATGCTGCTGTTTCATATAGCGCATTACATAATGAAAGAAGCTCCAAATCACACTGTCAAAATATTATGATAAATATACAATGCTTCTTCACAATCTAAACCATTCATTTGCTGTCCAGGTGCTTTGGGATGCTGCTGAGTCCTGGTCAGAAAGTTCGTAACAGCGACATGCACCTCCTCGACATGGTGAGAGTTTTTCCCCAGTATTCTCGCGAGGTTGAGCTGTTATAGCTGTACCTCAGGCTCAATATTATATGTTTAATTTCTTATGTCTCGACTATTTTAGATACCTTTCTGTTGCCAATTTTAGAAACACTTCATGGAAATATAGGCGTTTTGTTATTCATTAAAAACATAATTTTACAAAGGACCTTGAGCAAGTTAAGCTATGGAGATTTACACATCAAGACAAAAAACAATTAGCAGTTCAATCAAGCGTAATTGGGTTCACAGGGATTCTTGAATTGAAAACATTCTACATCTACATTAATCCGGATACATTTGAAAAACGGCGTTTTCGTTTTAAAACGCTCTCCGTCTACACTAGCGTTATCAAGTGTTTTCCAGAAGTTTCTTGTCCACACTGAAACGTCAGAAAACGCTAAATTCACTTTACTGTGCATGCGTTAAACCTCATAAAAGCTCACCGTGCAAGAACAAGACATTATCAGGTTATCACACAATTCTTCTGGCAGGATAATTTTAGTAAGCAAAATATCTCACCTTTCACTTCCAGGTCGCACTCACTCACCATTATATGTTTGGTCAAAAATGCAACTGCTGTCATGTTTTGCCACAGGACAGCAATTGCGAGTAAATTTTGTGTCACCTTTGCAGGACTGATATGAAGAGTGCGCGAAGTAACATATTTTATACTTAGCACATTACAGGCTCAGTAGCTGTATAAACATGAATACCTATTGGTAAAATATGCGTCACATGATTAAAGATGCGTCATTGTTTTCAAATAACGCTAAAACGGCGTTTTCAAATTCATCCATTCAAAAAGCTTCATTTTGTTGACTTAAAATGCCGTCTCAGTGTGGACGGAAGGCCAAAACGGAGAGAAAAATATACGTTTTCATACAAAAATGTATTAGTGTGGACCAGAGCCATAGAAAAAGAGAGTTGCGACACTCTTTGATCTCGGCGCCACACGGTCACGTGGTTCATGGAGCTCTCAATAGTTCCAAACAACTCCGCACTGTCAATCTGTTTGAATAGGATTAAGCAGGATAGATAGCAGTTTCACTGTATTTGCTGCAATTTCTGGTAAATATTAACACAATATGTGCATCGACTTCGACTAGACTTTACAGTAGCATTTTATTCTGGGGAGAGATAAAGAAGAGATAATGTTAATGTTTTTTTTGAGTAATCTGGTTATTTTATTTGGGTTCATGTGAGTGCATGATTTTACCGCATTGAGTGTTGTAGCCACGGGCATTTCCGTTTAAAATAATGACCAGTCATATGTTTAATTTACCAGGAATGAGAATCCATATCGATTAAAACAAGTTTAATGTAGTCTCAAAACGCTGAATGAATTTTAGTGCAAGTTTACATTTTACACGAATCTTCCCATTATCTACAAATCCTCTCATCATAACAAACAAAGCACAGAGACGATTTAAATGAAGATTTATTGTGTAGTTTAGTCAGAAGTTTTTGTTTTTCATGAGACTTTGTGATTTTTCCTACAATTAGCCTATATATTCAACACAGTACAAATAAAGTATCAAAAATAGTTATTTTAATGTTATAATAGTGATTTGATGATCTATAAAAATACATAAAAAAAAAAGAGAAAAAATGGCTAATGAGCCAATAAGTGTTCCTCTTCCGCCATCTACTGGTTAGTGGTCATTTCTTTTATAATTGAAATGTTGTTAACGTCCGAATGTTGTTTTATGATACTCGATACACAACAGGTGAATATATGTGAAGATATGTATATATTTGATTCTAGCATTAACCCAAGAAATAAGTTTTAAATAGTGTTTAAAAAAAACAGGGCAACCAATTTATTTCAACTCTTTTTATCCAGGCGTTATTCATATTCATTATTCATAGGCGTTATACGTTATTCCTTGAATGGGCTTACTTCATAGAAATGCTTTTGTTGACAGAAAGATCTCAGAGAGAATAAAAGCTGTTGAAATATGACAGCTAGCATCTGGATATAGTAGCTGTTGCAGTGCTGCTCACGTTGACTAACTCCAGTTAGAGTCTAACAATCTATTATACAACAATAAACATTAACTATAACTTGCGTCATAAAATACCACTTCTATTCATATTCCTCAGAGGTCAACTAATGCCATAAAATCTCAAAATATGCAGTAATTTAATCAATTTGCCAGAGAGTGTGCTTGAGATACACTGAAATGAATGGGGTTCAATGCTGGAACTATTGGTTGTTTGGAACTATTGGTCGCTCCATGACACGCTTTACTTCCGCATTCCTCAGTGCCTTTGGAAGTCTATGGGAGTTTCATAACTCTGTTTTTCAATGGCTTAATGTCATACTTTTCTCCAAGAAGCCCAAAATTAGAATTAAAGCCCAAAATTAGAGCCGACAATAGATCAAAATAATTATAAATCCCTTTTAAAAAAATTTAGATTCATTAATGCAATTGCTCTCAAATTTGCTGCACTACATACTTATTTTTCCCTTTAAAATTCCATATAAAATGTCTTATTGATGCTGTAGCAGGTGCTTTTCATTTGATTGTATGTCATATTTGTGGAGTTTTAATGATATTCAATGACATTCTGCCGTGCAAAGACTGCAAATTACTTCACTTTTAATAAATGTCCCATATGGGTATTTTGTTATATATATTTAATTAGCCATTAAAAGAGTCTGTCTCCTTAATTTCCTTCATCCAATTATTAGAAATCACACCCAAATGAATAAACGCTTGTCCAATTAGATAAATGCATTTGCTACCTTTTAAAATTACCACCGTTAAACTAGTAATCAAGTAGGCTTCGTCATTATAGTCATTTTTGTGTGATTTCCTTTGAAGGAGTCTATGGGTAAGAGTGCTGATGGGAAGGCGTATGTGATCACTGGCACCTGGAATCCCAACACTCCGGCTTTCCAGCCACTGAACGAGGACACGCCGAAAGGTGAGATCTAGCACACAATCCTTTGAAACTGTGAAACTCATGCACTTCTCAAGTGTCTCTAGTTCTTTTCATTGCACATCAAGATGTGGCCAAGTTTACAGTTTTCACAGAAATTCACACTCTTTCCTGCCATCTATTTTTTTTCTTCTTCTCACATTACTTGCAAGCCGTACAGTTTTCAGCACTTTGAGCATGCTGAGTTTCTGTTCCGGCAGCTTTTCTTGTCGTGGTCAAAATGTGACATCTCTCACTGACAGCAATGCATTTTGTATTAATTTTCATCTCAATTTTGCCTGAACTTAATGGAGCACTAACACCAATATACAGATAATTATATGAATTATAAAATGAATAGAATGGTGCAGTCATTAATGCATGTCTGTAAGCATGTTTAATTTGTTTAATAAATGTTTAATAAAAAGTATATAATTTGTATATAATGTGTCTCTGTTAAACATGCATTATATAATGCATATATATATATATATATATATATATATATATATATATATATATATATATATATATATAGAAAGATGGGAAGGTAAATAACAGAAGAGCTGAGGTGGGTCTCGATTGAGCCTTACAAATGGACACAAAACCACGACGAGGTCCGTGGAATGTTTTACTGAAAGTGTAATAAAGTGTAGACTTGAAATAACAAACTCAGTTCATTCAGGTGGTCAAAAATGAATTTGAGTGAATTTTAAACATACATATACACACACATTTAAAGTTTGTGCATATTTAAGCAATAATTGTTGGTATTTCTATATAATCTAAAAAATGAAAACAATGCTATAAATAATAATAATATATATACACACACACACACACACACACACACACACACACACACACACACACACACACACACACACACACACACACACACACACACTCTACTGGTCAAAACTTTGAGAACAGTAAGATTTGTTTTTGAAAGAAGTCTCTTCTGCTCATAAAGGCTGCATTTATTTGATCCAAAATACAGCAAAAATCATAATATTGTGAAATATTATTACAATTTAAAATAGAAAGCTGTCCATTTCAGATAAATACTGTTCTTTTGAACTTTCTATTCATCAATGAATCCTAAAAAAATTTTTTACACAACTGTTTTCAACATTTATAATAATCGTAAATGTTTCTTGAGCAGCAAATCATAATATTAGAATGATTTCTGAAGGATCATGTGACACTGAAGACTGGGGTAATGATGCTGAAAATTCAGCTTTGTATCACACGAATAAATGACATTTAAAAATATATTCAAATAGAAAACAGTTATTTTACATTTTAATAATATTTCACAATATTACAGCTTTTTTTTTATTTTTTTATTAAATAAATGCAGCCTTGGTGAGCAGAAGAGACTTCTTTAAAAACATAAAAAAACTTAAAAAAAACATAATTATTTTTTATAAAAAAACATTAAAAAAAATATGATATAATTATTATGTATTATATTTAATTGATACATTTTATATTGATACCATGTACAATTTAATTGTAGTAAATGGAATATACATAAACTTAAAATTAAAATATAAAAAAGATATTATAAATGTAAATATATTTGAAATTCCCTCAAAATGTTTAGAAAAGTGTTAGACATTGACAAATATTTATTTATTTTATATAATCTATATTGTTTAATTAAAAATATTTTTAAAAATAAAATCAAATAAAAAAATCATTTTAACTTTATATAATTTATTTAACTCAAAACATAAACTTATATATAATTCAATTTTATGCAGTTTTTAAATAAATATATTGAAAGTATATACTTTTGAATATGCATTATGTATAGCATTGTTTTCATTTTTTAGATTGTATAGAAATACCAACAATTATTGCTTAAATATGCACAAACTTTAAATGTGTGTGTATATGCATGTTTAAAATTCACTCAAATTCATTTTTGACCACCTGAATGAACTGAGTTTGTTATTTCAAGTCTACACTTTATTACACTTTCAGTAAAACATTCCACTGACCTCATCGTGGTTTTGTGTCCATTTGTAAGGCTCAATCGAGACCCACCTCAGCTCTTCTGTTATTTACCTTCCCATCTTTCTCACAGCCACCTTTTCTGACCTGACTCTATCGTAATTGAAATCTATTTTCAGCGATTCCCTCATAAATCTGTAACTATTTCCGTTCTTGTTTCCTGTTAATTGAAATAATAAAACCCTCTTAGTGTGAAACAAACTGATTTGTGATTTGTTTCTCTCAGCAGTCTGGTTGGTTTCATAATTATAGGGCTCACCTGAGAGAGAATAGCAGCTCCCAGAATGCTATATCTTGCCACACTTGCCTGTAAATAACATTGCCTGAGTTTTAGAAAATGTTCCTTTTTTAATCTGATTTGACTCTTAGTTTCAGTGTAAACAAGATGAAACATGCATGAAACTACACTTTCATGAAAAGAATATGCAATGGGGAAATAATGTGAGCGGGGCTTGGTTTTATTGGAGGATGAAAAGTGGGTTTATGATACTACTGGTTAATATTTTCCCTGCCCACATCGAGACTCTTTTGTCTTTAACTGTGAACCTTTCCCCTTCCAGATAAGCAGGTATACATGACGGTGGCAGTGGACCTGGTGGTGACCGAGGTTGTAGAACCTGTTCGGTTCCTCATGGAGGCGCTAGTGCGGGTCTATCCGGCTAATGAGAGGTTCTGGTATTTCAGCAGGAAGGCCTTCTCTGAAAATTTTTACCTCAAGCTCAAACAGGTACACTCCTAAACCAAACCAAAAACGCTTATGTTATTTATAAATGCATTTCTGCTGAGTTCTGAATCCCAACTCAAGTGCTTTACACACAAATATTTGGATGAATTCTTGGGTGAAATTAAGTTATTTCATTGTCATTACAATTAAAGGTGATTTAAAATTGGTCCAAAAAATAAATAAATTATAAGTGTATATATATACAAAATAATAAACTAAGGGGGTTGGGGATATATATATATATATGGAGGTGTACAATTTTGTCTCTAATGTCTTTGGACAGCTCTTTGGTCTTGGGCATGTTAGTAGTTGGATTCTTACTGATTGTATGGGGTGGACAGGTGTCTTTATGCAGCTAACGACCTCAAATAGGTGCATCTAATTTAGGATAATAAATGGAGTGGAGGTGGACATTTTAAAGGCAGACTAACAGGTCTTGAGGGTCAGAATTCTAGCTGATAGACAGGTGTTCAAATACTTATTTGGAGCTGTATCATACAAATAAAGAGTTAAAAACCATATATTGTGATTTTCTGGATTTTTTTTTTAGATTATGTCTCTCACAGGACATGCACCTACGATGACAATTTCAGACCCCTCCATGATTTCTAAGTGGGAGAACTTGCAAAATAGCAGGGTGTTCAAATACTTATTTTCCTCACTGTATATACTATTTTGCAAGTTCTCCCACTTGGAAATCATGGAGGGGTCTGAAATTGTCATCGTAGGTGCATGTTCACTGAGAGAGACATAATCTAAAAAAAAAATCCAGAAATCACAATATATGATTTTTATTGTCAATATATGATTGATAACTATTTATTTGTATGATACAGCTGCAAATAAGTATTTGAACACCTGTCTATCAGCTAGAATTCTGACCCTCAAAGACATTAGAAAATGGAAGAAGCTAAACATGACTGTCAATCTCCCTCGGACTGGGGCTCCATGCAAGATCTCACCTCGTGGGGTCTCAATGATCCTAAGAAAGGTGAGAAATCAGCCCAGAACTACACGGGAGGAGCTGGTCAATGACCTGAAAAGAGCTGGGACCGCCGTTTCCAAGGTTACTGTTGGTAATACACTAAGACGTCATGGTTTGAAATCATGCATGGCACGGAAGGTTCCCCTGCTTAAACCAGCACATGTCAAGGCCCGTCTTAAGTTTGCCAATGACCATTTGGATGATCCAGAGGAGTCATGGGAGAAAGTCATGTGGTCAGATGAGACCAAAATACAACTTTTTGGTCATAATTCCACTAAACGTGTTTGGAGGAAGAAGAATGATGAGTACCATCCCAAGAACACCATCCCTACTGTGAAGCATGGGGGTGGTAGCATCATGCTTTGGGGATGTTTGTCTGCACATGGGACAGGGCGACTGCACTGTATTAAGGAGAGGATGACTGGGGCCATGTATTGCGAGATTTTGGGGAACAACCTCCTTCACTCAGTTAGAGCATTGAAGATGGGTCGAGGCTGGGTCTTCCAACATGACGATGACCCGAAGCACACAGCCAGGATAACCAAGGAGTGGCTCTGTAAGAAGCATATCAAGGTTCTGGCGTGGCCTAGCCAGTCTCCAGACATAAACCCAATAGAGAATCTTTGGAGGGAGCTCAAACTCCGTGTTTCTCAGCGACAGGCCAGAAACCTGACTGATCGAGAGAAGATCTGTGTGGAGGAGTGGGACAAAATCCCTCCTGCAGTGATTATGTCTCTCACAGTGGACATGCACCTACGGTGACAATTTCAGACCCCTCCATGATTTCTAAGTGGGAGAAAATAGCAGGGTGTTCAAATACTTATTTTCCTCACTGTATATATAGATATATATCAATTCTAATCTCTTAAAATATAAAATAATCTATATCAGTATATGTATTGGTGAAATGAAAGGTGTGTCATTTAAACAAAATAAAATATTATATAACCAATTTTATATAACCAATTAATGTATTTAATTAATTATAAATAAATAAAATAATGATGATAAAAATTATATACCTTATTTTATTTAATTCAGTATTTTTATCACCTTTAATTGTCATGAAAATATTGTAACGGTGGCAAAAATCTTTTTAGTTATTAGATAGAAATGTGACCTGGAAACGATCTTGACAGGCTTTGTAAGATTCACCCATTTCTTGCGAAGCCTGTGAACCGCCCATGAACAGTTATAGACTGCGATATAGCAACTGCACAGATTGGAGAACAAACCTTGAGGAAGGAAGTGAGCTTTTGTGAAGGGTGAATAGGAGCAGTAACTCCTGGAAGCTGTGAAGCGGCAAATGGAGGCTTTGTATAATTCGTAGCTTAATAAGAGGCCTGGCGCTCATTATCATGCTCAAGTAATTAGAGCTTGCAGCCTGCATCTCTGCCTGATTGCCTCCGTAGCTATCTTATCGCAGAGAGAAAGAATGCCTGGGCTGTAGTTAAAAGCTAATTAAAAGATAATATTATGGCGTTAGCGATAGACCCAGCCCATTCTCCACGTTATTTTATTATTCTGTATTTGTTTACGCTGCTCATTAGGTGCGAGGAATTAGCGTGTAATTATTCTGGCTGTAAACATCATTCTTCGCCTGTAGTACAGTTCCACTTTGCAATTAAAAAGGGAAACGATGGTTTACATAAGAGCCACATGACGCGAGGGAAGCAGTGTCAATAGAAATGTTTGTAAGAGTTACTTGAAGCGGAGTACTACGGGTGTAATCTCTGCAAACCTCTTTTTCTATTGCCACTTGTTTTAATTTTCTTCCTGTGTGTCTAATTATGTATTTGTTGTTTCCCCTGAAGCAGTAGCAAAGGTGAAGCTAACTTTGAATGCTACACTCTAGCTGCACGCTTGTCTGTTAAAGGAACCGTTCATCTAAAACTGAAAATTCCTACTTTATTATATTTAATGTATAAAATGTACATCATAATAATTCTATATTTATTAATACATTATATATATATATATTAGGGGTGTGACGAGACGCTTCTCTCACAAGTCGAGATGAGACAGGAGATTGGGTTCACGAGAACGAGACGAGATTTTTACATAGTATTTTTAAGAAATCCTCATTGATGAAATGCATGACTAAAAAAATTGTTTGCAGGTGCATCTGAAATGTTTTAACTCATCATCTTTTAATGGATGTCATTTCAGTTCTACTTTCTGAGTATGAATTATCATATGCAGTAAAAGACAACAAGCACTCTAAAGGTTTTGCCAAAAACTCAACCGACTGGCTTCTTTCCTGTATGATTGTCTCTTCAGACCTCAGAACTGCACATTAGCTTCTTTTGACCTCCTAACTGAACTCCTTCCCACAAATTGATCATAGATATTAAGAGCAAACAAGAACCATAATGCCATAATCAAAGTACTCAACAAAAGACCACATTTTTCTTCAAGCATGATACAGAGTTAAGAGATAGCTTTAATATTGGGAGATATTCTTGTGCCTCAGGGAGCCGCTTTCAAACAGCGCTAACGTATTGAAATCGCGTTTGAATGCGCGCTCCCGTTTATTTTCACTTTCAATTTCGCGTTCGTGCACACTCTGTGAATAAGTGGTGCTGAATGCGCATTTTAAAATATAAGTCTGACGCTTCTGCTGCGCAACGAATCCTTCGCCACGGCCCAGTCCACTACAAACTCGTAACACACGCTCAAAGCGAGCGCTTCACTAACACGTAACACACTCATAACACTCGCTCAATGCCTTCTCGTTACGACTCAAACAGCTCGTGTTGGATGAGCTGATGGAATTGAAGCGACTGTTATGTTACTGAATTAAATTGTTTTTATTTCTATAAAAAGCAAAACTACAGTGGAGGCGTAATGTAAACGCAGTGCTGGCATATTCTATCCTAACTTCACTCTCACACACCGTCATGACAATATGACACGAGACAGCTTTTCACCTCGGCGAGAAATCTCGTCACAGTTTAGTCTCGTGGCACGAGATCTCGTCACTCGTTGTGCTGTTTTGTCTTTATTTATTTTCATTATATTAACTCTTTCCCCACCAGCGTTTTAAAAAAAAAGTTGCCAGCCAGCGCCAGTGTTTTTGATCATTTTCACAAAAATGTAATTTTTAAAAAACGTAAAAATATTTTTTTTGTATGAATATCTGAATATATGAACATATCAAAAGAACGAGCAGACCCTCTGCTTTTAAACAAAAAAAAAAAACGGTTTTATTCTAGCTTCATGCATTCCTTTTTTCCCCTCAACATTTGAATATGGGTAAGTTTTATAAAAAGTGCAACATTTTGGAACAAAAAGCTGTGAAAATCACATTTTTGTCAAAGACTATATCAGATGTAGTCCAGATCAAACACAGATGGAGTAGATTAAGTCCATCAACACCCCTAATGCTTGCACAGTCCTATAGCTCGTCCTGGGTTGACATTTCATTCAGTAACATTAGGAAGTTTTGATTTATATGTTGTTTAATGATGATGACACGTTATTTTACATATGCATCTGCTTCCATACGATCGCTTGTTTTTTTTGCGTCTTCTTCGTCTGCGTTTTGATCAGGAAATTCTGTACTCATTCAGAAGATGCATAATAGCGCCTCCTAGTGTATAACAATGAATACACTGAAAAGTCTGTGTTTGTCGGGGGAGCGTTTTCTTACAAATAATGGAAAATTCTGTGTTTGGCGGGGAGATAGTTGGCCAGTGCATTCTTCAGTATCTCCTTTTGTGTCGTACTGTTTAGGAACGATATGAGGTCCATATAAATGTTTTCATTTTGGTGTTTTCTGTTTTGTTTTTTTTAACTCTAAGCTATTTGTAATGCATCTTTGTGGCTTTGACACAGCATGTTTTTGCTCTATGTGTTTGCAGGGCACCGGGAAGGGCAGCCAGGGAGATGCCATGTATGAAGTAGTCAGCCTGCAGAAACATACAGAATGTGCTGCCGGAACACGTGGCCCCCCACAGTCTCCCACAGAGGAAGAGGAACCAGAGGAAGGTATGTCATCGTCAGTTTATCAGAGTGCTTTTCTGTGTTTTATGTTTGTTGCCATTTTGAGGCCTCCATTTTAAGGTCAACTCCTTTTAGAGGAACCCTACACTTTTGCAGTCTGCGGAAGTCCACTTACAATTTTAGTTATTTAACTTTATTGGACCATTTTCCACACTATCTCTGACTTTCACACTTGGCAGGTTCCATTCGATTAAAACGAACCCTGGTGCGATTTGCTCTGTTAGTGCAGTTCATTTGAAGTTGACCGAGACCGCCGAAAAGATGAGTCTCGGTCTTGAATGAAATATGAACACAACACGAATCAAAGACATGTAAACGAACCAAAAACGGAACTTAATGTCACAAGATGTGACCCTAAAAAGTAGTGTTGTCAAATGTACCGACTTCAGTACGAAAAAAACCCCAGCATTTCCCTCTAGCATTTTGAGCGCTGTTGAAATGGATTCCTAAACATCTCTGATTGGCCATTGTGTTCACACACTCAACATATAAGTCTGTGATTGGCTACAGTGATCAATGCTTCAAAAACATGTTGTATATAGCCCATCTTTGACACTCTTCACCGAGCCCTTGCACAGATACACACGGGAGCGTTTGAAAGCAGGCATCTTGGTTTGAAAGCATCTTGGTTTGTGTGTGTGACAGAGGGATTCCTGTCGCTGTTTTGACTCCTTTAAACGTTTTATAAGCTCTTCACGAGCTCTCAGTTGTTCAAAATACCATCATATGCAGGCTACGCACATACAACGAGCGCATTTAGCCTAGCACACAGCATTGTTTTGGATGTTAGGTAAGTTTGGTCATGAAATATACATAATAAAAACCGACCAATCTAGCCCTGCCCACAACATTTGAGCTCGGGCAGTTCGGTCTGGACTTGATCCGTAGAGGAGTAATTATGCCCGAACAGAAACTGGCTTTATACGATGATGGCCAGATGATCAACAGTAACGTAATCATCCACGTCACCAAAGAGCGCTTGGGTTGAATTTTTTCTAATCCTAAACGGAGAACTTGTTCGTATATGCATTCACCTTCACTATATCTCTCAGAAATGATGATCGTGTTGGTAAGTACTCTGTGTATCCTTAAATTATTTATTTTTTTACAACACCGGCAAAGATCGTTTACACTCATCTTACTTATTCCAGCGTGCGTGCAGACAGGGTTGCCAAGTTTTTACAACAAAACCCGCCCCATTGCTACTCAAAACTAGCCAAAAACAAGCCCAATAGCTTCTGGGGGGGTTCTCCGGAAAAAAAGGCATTTGGGGGGTAAAATATGTGTTATTTTGGCAGGGCTGCCTGCTAAAATTCACATTCCTGGGTCTGTATATCACATAATTGGGATCGCTTCAACCCGCGGACTTGGCAACACAGTGCAGTTGAGTTCTGTTGACATTTGACAACTAACGTTATGCGTCCCTCCGTTGCTCTGATTGGTTGTAGGTCTATTCAATTGAGGTCTTTCCTGGTTCGGTTGAAACACGCCCCATAATCACAGCCCAACGGAGCAGCATCAGACTCATATTCTGACTAGAAATGAGTATGACAACGTCAGGCTATGACCAATCAGGTTGTGAACACGTATGTATTAAAATGCAATGTGAGCGCTAAACGGACCAGGACTAAATGTTTTTTTTTTATTTAAATTTTATCTGGACCAAACGAACCAAATGAACTGACTTACTACAAGTGTGAACGCAACCCAAAATCGCCATGAAATCAAAATGGACAATTCCTCGTTTTTTTAACAGAATGTTGCAGTGCTGATCATAAATTATAATCTGTGCACATCATTATTCTTTTAAAATTCAAATGCCATAGTAATCTTTAATCATAATGTTAACCTGCCCTCACGACGTGTCTAGGCAGATTCAGATCTGTCTTTATTTAGTTAGCAATGCCCAACTTCCTACAATCCAATCCGATCCCGAAAGATGAAATCGAGCCCCGCCCTACATTTTTCTCATTACAGAAGCCGTTTCACTCGGATATGTCACAATAGGGAAGAAAACTAGACTGGGTAAACACAGCCTGATCTGCTGGCGATTTGATTTTGCCCTGCAGCTCAGTCTGGAAACCTGTACATTAATTTATCCTGCGTCTGTTACACTTTTGCAGGAACCAATCACAGACTGGCTTAT
The DNA here is from genome assembly GCA_023566225.1 of Romanogobio albipinnatus. Classification (NCBI taxonomy): domain Eukaryota; kingdom Metazoa; phylum Chordata; class Actinopteri; order Cypriniformes; family Gobionidae; genus Romanogobio; species Romanogobio albipinnatus. Next base: position 8,063,901 of record CM042263.1, read on the forward strand.
CCACCTGGCGCGCTATTGGCGGGTTTAACACGATGACGGATAGAGAAGTGATGGATCAATGCCCGTTGATCACACCTCTTGTGGTCTGATTGGTTGAAGGACTATCCAATTGCATACAGAGTAATTTGAATTATGCTCGCTGATCACGCCTCTTGTGGTCTGATTGGTTGAAGGACTATCCAATTGCGTACAGAATCATTTGAATTATGCTCGTTTATCACGCCTCTTGTGCAGTAGAAAATACATAGCAGACTCCCCAGACCAATGTTCAATCTACAAAAAGAAAACACTATTGCAACTTCCGTTTCATGCCGACTTTAAGAATTAAACAGGCTTGTGCCTACTGTACCTTTAACACTTCTGTATTGAAATGAGCTTTATTGTTACATAACAGTATAAAATGGAACAAATAACATGTACATTTTGGGATTTACATGTTAAAGTATAGCCTACTTACCCCATCCAGTCTTACAAATACAGGGAGAAACGACCAACTCTGAGCTTATTCAGATGGCTTTTCAGAGTGAGAGGGAGCGAACTTGTGTATACATGCGGATGTAAAAAGAACAGATTGCCTTGGCAGCAAAGCTTTAGCAGGGCCATTTGTTTTGCTCTTTTTTTTCTTCTTTATATGTCAATGCTAACACGTCAAGTGAATGAGATCATCCGTTCAGATTTTTTTCACCACCAAATTTTAACATGATCAACATTCGCGCCCCTTACTTTTTCCTGCCTGCGATTTGGCAGCACGAATCCATCGCAAGCTTTAATTTACTCTCGGCCCGTAGCTCTAGGTGAAGTGTATCAGCCGTCTGTCTTTTTTGCCAAACGGAGACGGCCTGTGTTTTTGACAGGGTGCCACGAGCCGGAGATGTGAAACCCTGGCGGCTTTCAAGTGGTTATCAGCGCCCATTTCAGAAGAATGGATTCCAATTTGGTTAAGTGGTATTGGCTCTCGGTCTCTGTGTGTCATCTGACCACCTGGATCTGGCCGTGCTGGTTCTGCTCAATTGTTTTTTTTCACACAACATGGAATAATGATTACAAGGGTTTGAGTAGCATGTTAAATATCACTTAAAAGACTATTCTGCGTCATTTGCTACCTACTCTGTGAACCGTTTGGTAGTTGCATATTTTAAATGTTTATTTGTGATGCTCTCCGCTTACTGGGTGTCCATTATAGTAAAATTCTGTTGGAATATTCCTATAATGTTTTTAGCTTTTTCACTTGTATAGTATACTGGGAGCTGAGCAGAATGAAAGACTATTATTTACATGATATATATATATATAGTTGAAGATTAGCAGATTTGGAGGTTGTTTGTATTTTAGAAAGCATAAATACAGGGACTCCATATGTAGGCAAAACAGAGCTGGAATAAAATGTGAGTGTCTTGTTACGGTTAGATTCCCATAGGCTAAGCAAATACTTTTTCCACATGGTCAGGTCTCATATTTAATAACATGAAGGATGTAGAGCTAATTGTGGCCCCACTTTATATTAGGTGGCCTTAACTACTATGTACTTACATCAGAAAATAAGTACAATGTACTTACTGTGTTCAAATTGTTTTGCAAAACACCTTTGCTGATATTGAGGTGGGATACGGGTAGAGTTAGGGACAGGTGTGGCGGTATGGGTAAGTTTAAGGGTAGGGTTAGGTGTAAGGGAAGTGTCAACTGTGTAATTACAAATGTAACTACGTAACTAATGTAACTAAATGCAAGTACAATGTAAAAACATGTATGTACACCAATAAGTGCATTGAATCAAATGATTAATTAAAATGTTAGTACATAGTAGTTAAGACCACCTAATATAAAGTGTGTCCTTAATTGTTGTCATTTTAAGACTATTTTATGCCACTGAATATGTAATCATAATATAACAGCATAATAATGCAAGTAGTCCACAACAAACTTCTATTTTAAAACAAACAAAAATCTTTTTAATTAAATTTGAACAGTGGAACAGAATGCACAAATATTATTTTTCAACCTTAATCTTGAATGCACAAAAATTGTGGCTGAAAAAAAATGACCGGTGATGCAATGCAACAGCCAAATATGCCATAAATATTAGTGCTGTCAAATCGATTATGTATATATAGAGGCACACACATGCATGTATATATTAAAGAAAAATTTGTTTCATATATATATATATATATATACACACATACACACACACACACACACACACACACACACACACACACACACACATATATATGTATGCAATGCTTAAATAGATACATGAATGAGTGTGTATTTATATATACATAATAATTATACACGGTACACACACTTATATGATGTAAACATGAACTTTTATTTTGGATGCGATAGATCGCGATTTATCGATTTGACAGCACTTGTGTATATATATATATATATATATATATATATATATATATATATATATATATATATATATATATATATATATATATATATATATATATATATATATATTTATAAATCAGCCCTTTTTTATTTTATTTACATTTTTACGATCAATACTTTCCAGTGTTTTCAATACTTGATCAAATTGACTGAAATGGTCACAGATATATTGTCATGCATAATTTCTTTACCACCCAAATATTTTCCGCCTACTATTGCATTTAATCAATCAGTCAACCTGTTGTGCGTAGCTTCTCTGTGAACCTTTTGCGAAATAATAAATGAATGATTCATTATTTAATCAGCCACTCTCATCAAATCCCATCTTTTGTTTTGTGCAATTTATTCTGGGCTATACAAGAAAGTCATTGTTGTTTTTGGAAGTGTTCGCCCTCGCCAGCTTCTCTCTACCATTTTTGAGCTCTATTCGTGAGCCAGATGGAAAAGTAGATTCATCCGCCCACATCTGCTACCGAACCGCCATGTCACCTTGCGACAGAGGCTCTGCTCAAGGCTGGTCTTTCTCTCCCTTTCGTGCGCTCTCTCTCTCTCTCTCTCTCTCTCTCTCTCTCTCTCTCTCTCTCTCTCTCTCTCTCTCTCTCTCTCTCTCTCTCTCTCTCTCTCTCTCTCTCTCTCTCTCTCTCTCTCTCTCTCTCTCTCTCTCTCTCTCTCTCTCTCTCTCTCTCTCTCTCTCTCTCTCTCTCTCTCTCTCTCTCTCTCTCTCTCTCTCTCTCTCTCTCTCTCTCTCTCTCTCTCTCTCTCTATCACTCTCTCTTCTTGCAACGTGCCAAGGTGCTTGTGCAGTAAATGTAAAAAGAAGCCCTTTTAAAGCATTTCAAAAGAAACCACTGTGTTCCAGACCTCACATTGGGGATTGTAAAACGTACGGCATTTGAGGCTCTCGCTGGAGGTCATGAACATTGTAAATAGGCTCAAAAAGCAGTGCCTTGCGAGTCCTCTATTCAGTGACCCATAAATTCATCCCTGCTTTCAGCAATACAAGCCTTTTTGTTCTTTATTCGAAGATCTTTACATTAAAACTTGCTGCTTCTTGCCATAATCACCATATGTTTAATCACAGCACTCCCACTGTTTTTGGTCTTACACAGTTGTCACTATCAGATGCATTGCCGTTCATTCCCTCACTTTTCTCTTCAAACATCTTTACGGGCGGCCATTTTGTGGCCGCAGACCTTAAGATATGGGCACAGTGTCTGCTGGTCGGCTCTTAATGACCTTTGCAGACATTAAGTCCAAGACATTTTCTTTATCACCTCAAGGCGTGACAGTAATCTTGGCACTCCGCGGCCCTGACTAATGCAGGTGCATATGCGTATAACTCACCTCAGTCTTCTGGATGCTGCAAGGATGATTCTGTAATTTCGTCTGAACACTGTGTTTCATAGGAGTCGTGTAGCATCCTAACATGCCAGAATGGTGCCATTTGAAGTGCTGCCCAGCAAGGAGTTGAAAAGTGATGTTTGCCTACAACTTACATATCTTGTACCTTAATACTCAGGGCGTATACTCTCACCAAAGGGTCATGACTTTAGCTTAAAGTGAGTTCTGACTGAGTGCATCTCTTAACTGAAAGTAGACTTCCCTTGTCCTCGTTTCGCTCCGGCACGTGGACTGTCTGTGTGATGTAGTTTTAGACTGCATCCAAAATTGCATACTTCTCTAATATATAGTAGGTGAAACAGTATGTGAAAGGAGTAGTATGTCCGAATTCAGTGCTCATAAAAGAGTAAGCAAAAAGTACGGATGACTTACTACTTCCATTGAGATTCTTAAGTGCGCATACGATGGGCACTTTACTATCCCATGAGGCCATGGAAGCGGATTTGTGAATGGAAGTGAAGCAACGCGATTGACGGTGGTAGGTCACATGATAATGACAACATGGTGAATGTAGTATTTCCGGATTACATTCATACTATATAGAATATACTTTTTTTTTTTAAATGTGCCATATAATGGAAAACTGTATTTACCTGGGCATAGTTGAATAATAAGAGTTCTGTACATGGAACTGACATACCGTGAGCTAGAGCTTCGATCGGGCTCAAAAAATAAAGCCCGACCCTACCCGAGCCTGTGCACGTTGTGTCCCGGCCCGGCACATTAACTGTAATTATGAGCCCGAGCCCTATTTAAACCCAACCATTTTTAATACGTAGGGTTTTGACGGGACGAGCCTGTAATGAGCGAAGCGGACCGGTGTGACGCTCCGCTCAATAATCTGCTCAATGACATTTGCTCAAATCCCGCTCAGACTTGACATTTATCTGTACTGTAGCCTACTATAATTGTTTTAGCCATTAAACTGTATATTTTGTTTCATATTTATGTTTAAAGCAGCACTAGGTAACTTTTCAACCTTCATAATATATTTTCAAGCCTCTTGTGATGATACATCGACTTATAATAGGTTGAATGACACGTCTGCCATTGCCTGACGGGGTCTGTATCGTTTTTAATCGTACTTTTAAACTTCGGGTAGTAACCCGAGAAAAAAAAAGAACTACAAAATTCGACTGCTTTACGGCATATACGTCACTTCCTTAAATTCGGACGTGCGAGGGTTAGGCTTAGCCTATGTAAGCCTATGTCTAAACGGCGTGTACAAGTTTGGTAGGGGCTACATTCTCGCAAGTAAATACATAAGACGTACAAAATCATATTTTAGGATACTGTAACGCGTGTGTCCGGGTGAAAAATACGGATAGCTCACTCAACGCAACTGGAGTCGATGCAAACACGGAGGCGATTGACATCAAATAGCCTGCACTTTATTCCCCGCGGAACCCCCCACAAGAGTCCGGCACAAACTCCACTTCCGTCCACAGCATTACCCAACAAAACAAAAATAAATGAATGTTAGCAACAGAAGACAGAAAATAATCCGCACACATGGGAGCTCGAGGCGCAGTGTTCACACACACACACACACACACACACACACACAGAACGCAGGCGCTCCAACCGGGGGCGAACGCTCTTAAAGGGGCCACACTATTTTCCTACTCGTTACAATACCTAACATGTCTGTGATATTTGTTTATTTGTCTTGCCTCAAGCTATAATGCAAATAGACTTTTCAAATTTGAAGATTCATCTATGGTAGCTTGATATTATATTGACGATATATGGTTATTACCTACCACTCAAACATTGAATTGAAGTATCATATAGATTCTGTAAAACGGTAACCAATAGACTAGACTACTATAATGATGCTGGCTTGTAAACGTGAGCATCGCGATCATTTGGCGTTTGAAAAAAAAATAAAACCCATGAAATTATATTCATATGACATGCTGAAACATATGCCACTGTACCTGGGATGAAGACATTTCACACGCGAGGCAAGCAGAACACCTGCATGTGAACTCCTCCTGCAGTGTTCAGGGCTATCATAGTTGTCATGTCAGCAAATTCACCTGCTATATGAATCCCCTGATGCAGGATGACAGAGTTTACGACAGTAGTAGAGGACAATACTGTTTCCCAACTGTAGGGGGACCCCGAGAGCAAAAGTTACCTAGTGCTGCTTTAAATATTATAATGTTATTTTTGAATTTCATCTGATTGTGAAAAGTGCAAAGATGCGAGTGGGTCAGAAATTATTTTGGTGGTTATTATATTTTGTTTAATATTAAGTTTTGTTTTGTAGAAAGCCGTTCTTTAAAGTAAATTCAGTTTTGTATAAATTGTATCTTAGTTTTAATCAAGGTTTCGTCAGCCAATTGCCTGGATTTAATAAATAAGAAGCAAATAGGCTATAGCAGACAACAATCGTGACATGAAGGCACGGGAGCGATCACTTTCATTGCACATGAACTGGAGCGCGTCTCATAAATAAACCCAAACTCAGTAGGCTTCTTGTCTCACAGACATGAGAAATATATGTATAGTAAGCTTGAAATGTCCACTATTAAACCAAACAATTCGAAACGAAAAGAAATAGGCTAGTTAAGCAATGCGCAGTGTTCACGCGAGCAGCTCATGGCATCTCAGAGCGGTCCATCACTGCATGTGCTGTGAGTTTAACACGCATATTTTTAGACTAATCCTGACTTGTGCAACTTTGTACACATTTGTTTCTTAGTTGTAGTATTAGGTCTTACTTTGCTAAAAATATATATATTATTTCTGATTATGGCATAGCTTTCTGTCCACCCAATTCGGCTAATAAACTAATTAATTAAAAACACAAATGCTTGATCAGAGGCATGGCCCGACCCGGCCCGAGGATAGTGCCGGGAAATATCATCCCGACCCTAAACTCTACCGTGAGCCTCAAACACCATTGCTTCCTCCTTCATATGTAAATCTTGTGCGTGCAGAAGACCACTGAAAAACGGGCTCCCAGCATAACACCAACTGTGACGTAACAGTTGGGATCATTAATATTTACACCCCCAAAATTTGCATATACCAGCCCATGTTCAAGGCCAGGCAGTATTAACGTGGACCTGCAAGCTGAATCATCAGAAGTTCTGCAGGTATTGTGAAGTAGCAAACAAGGGCAATAGCGAAAATGGCAGATCATGGATATAAATGTTATGTTCTAGGCTGTGCAGGGAATGTGAGCACTTTTCATACCCTTCCCACAGAACAGAGCTGTCAACAGACATGGTTGATGTTTAACGGGATACCGCACCAATTTAATTCAAAGTTGTTAGTTTGCTCTGTAGTGTTAATTGCATTAACGAAACAAAAAATGTTCGTTGACTACCTTTTTTTCCCATGACTATGACAAGACGAGATGACACAAATGACCTTAAACGACAACTGTGACTATATAAACGTGCAATATCATTGATGAAAAAAGACGAGACTAAAATAAAAAACGTGACCAAAAATCACTCTTTCTTAAAACAGCCAATCAGAGCAGAGCTCAACATTATTATTGATGACCCTTCCAAATAAGGTAATAACAGCCCATTTCATTCCAGAGACAAATCCTAGGGTTGTAAAGGGACATGTAAATCCGTATCTGGAGTATTTTTGCCCTTACCTGAGCCACATACCTTATATGTAGATATCAGAGAACAATTTAAAATGTTGTATCAATGCATTCTATGGCACCTTTAATGGTCACAAAGTAATTACTTATTCAAAATAAGTACCTACATGGACCGAGTATGCAATTTTTGGATGCAGACTTTGTAATCAGTACAATCCGCTGAGACCGCCCAGACAAAGTTTTTAGCGCCACTAGCATGCACACGCTTAACTCTGAAAGACTTGCGTGTTTAACTCTGCATGAGATGGAACGGAGATGGAAAATTAAGTATACCTGAGCTTTTAGTTACTCTCAAAGCGTGGTGGCAGAATGTGGCCACAAATGATGAAGCCAGTGTTGTTTCTGCCAGTTTGCTGCTACATATTGAATACTCTTTTTAGATTTTTGCTACATTATTAGTGCGTTGTTAATCGAAAGTCATCTTGTGGTGTTATATTTTTGTCTACAGTGTGTTTTTAATTAAAATGTCACAGATTTTTCATTGCGTAATTATTGGCAGAACAAAACACTAACAAACATTTGTCTTTGTCCCCCACTGTACAGATAGCGACAGTGAGATCTATAGTGGGACAGGAGACGTGTCAAAGGACTGTCCTGAGATGATTCTTGAATCCTGGGGAGGGATCCTCAAGAGATGGTGAGACTTTTGGCCTGACTTCAGACATTTAAGTTTGTAGTATTTGGAGCGCACAGTCCATATTGAACACAGCTTCAAAAAACGAACTCTGTTGTGCAGCAATGACACCGTTTGTCTTTCACCTGTCAGGCAAGGAAACCTGTTGGCGCGACCAAAGGGTCTGTCTGCTCTGGTGAAGCCTGGGATCCCGGAGGCCTTACGAGCTGAAGTATGGCAGCTCCTGTCTGGCTGCCACAACGATCAGGCTTTGCTAGAGCAATACCGCATCCTCATCACCAAGGTAAGAGTTGACAACCGTTACAGCTGTTTTTTTGAGGACTCGAAAAGTCCAATTTTATCTAACTAGCATGCACATGCAAATCCACATTTAGGCTCTCTTATTTTTTTGTTCATTGCTGTTTTAGTTAATTTAGGTAATGCTCAACAGCAAGGTGTACCATGGGCGGTTGTATGCATTGGTTGGTTTTGAAGTGAAATTTAAACTTGCTTTGGACCTGCTATGGTCTTTCAAAGTGCTTTCGGTGAGGAAAAGCAGCGGTCTGAAGAACAGAAGAACTGCGTTTTCAAGGATAAAATTGATGATCTTTACTTGCTAGTTTCCGTTTTGTCAGCGGGATGAGCCTTTGTAGTATAGCAGGCTGTTTATTTACAAAACATATTTTCTACCCATATTGATGCTTCGCTTAGATGTTCGTTTAACCCTGTGAACTCATGGAAACGGAGTTAGTTGAATGTTTTAATGGTGCTGAGAGCGCATCTAATTGCTTTTTCCAAAAGCAATGTCACAGCAAATTCGAGCAATTCCACCACAACTACAGATCTAAGACAGCTGATTATCTGGGATAGGACTGTGCTTTTTTGCAAGCTACAGTTTTTTTTACATGTTTGAAAAGCTATTTCTTTCATGTTGTTCTTGCGGTCAGACTGGTTCTCATGCCAAGCGTGGTCAGTGACTGGAACGTTCCCACACTGAACCAACAACTGTAGAAGCAATGTCAGAAACATTGCTTGGAGTTGGATTGTGGTTTCAGCCACTAATTTGGCAAGAAATGTAATCCACATTTTGGCTCTGATGCTTGTTATTTTCCACTTTTGTTTATTTGTTAGATTTTTTTATTTTTTATATTTTATGTGATAATGAATATTAGTAAAATAAAGTAATCATGAACTGGATTATTGGGATGTAAATTATTGATATGTGAACATCTTTACTCAAAATAACTTCCCCTCACTCATGCAGCAACATCTTTTCTCTTCTATGAAGTCCCATCCTTCATTTCTTCTTGTTTTGAGAAGAAGTTTCATTCAGATATGCAACACAGTAGGGAAGAAAAGGCTATCATAACTTCTATTTCATGCCGACTAACCACATGCACACGTTTAGGAGTGCGTTTATGGGAATTTTTGACCATTCTTCTAGAAGCGCATTTGTGAGGTCAGGCACTGATGTTGGATGAGAAGCCCTGGCTCGCAGTCTCTTCTCTAATTCATCCCAAAGGTGTTCTATCGGGTTGAGGTCAAGACTGTGTGCAGGCCAGTCAAGTTTCTCCACACAAAACTCGCTCATCCATGTCTTGATGGACTTTTCTTTGTGCACTAGTGCGCAGTCATGTTGGAATAGGAAGGGGCCATCCCCGAACTGTTCCCACAAAGTTGGGAGTATGAAATTGTCCAAATTGTCTTGGTATGCTGAAGCATTAAGAGTTCCTTTCAATGGAACTATGGGGCGAAGCCCAACCCCTGAATAACAACCCCCACACCATAATCCCCCTTTCACCAAACTTTACACTTGACACAATGCAGTCAGGCAAGTACCGTTCTCTTGGCAACTGCCAAACCCAGACTCGTCCATCAGATTGCCAGACAAAGAAGCGTGATTCGCACCACTGCATCCAACGCTTTTCATTGCACCTGGTAAGGCTTGGATGAAGCTTTCTTCACACTGTTCTTGAGCTAATCTGAAGGCCACACAAAGTTTGGAGGTCTGTAGCTATTGACTCTGCAGAAAGATGACTTCTGCGAACTGTGCGCCTCAACATGCGCTGACCCCACTCTGTGATTTTTACGTGGCCTACCACTTCGTGGCTGATTTGCTGTTGTTCCCAATTACTTCCACTTTGTTGTAATACCACTAACAGTTGACCGTGGAATATTTAGTAGTGAGGAGATTTCACGGATGGATTTAATGGACAGGTGGCAACCTATCACGATGCCATGCTTGAATTCAAATGTTTGTAGAAGCGTCTGCATGCCGAGGTGCTTGATTGTATACACCTGTGGCCATGGAAGTGATTGGAACACCTGAATTCAATGATTTGGAGGGGTGTCCCAATACTTTTGCCATTATTTAACGCATATAACGCAGCTTCCGTGTATATGTGTGATATTATCATTATTATTATTAGTTGTAGTAGAAGTAGTAGTAAAAACAAATGCTAAAATTGTGAAAAAAAAACCATAATAAAAAACACTCATTCAGGTCATTGTCTGAAGCCCAAGCAGGTCATTTTGCATTCAGCAACTAGGGCAGTTCTACTTTCAAGCCTCGGCTTTCCTAGGATTTGTTTCCAAATTGACTAAAATTAATGTCAAAAGACTAAATGACTTTCGAGCACTGTAATGACTGTGACCAGAGGTCAGTTGGGGGTGAGGATTCTCCAGAATATCCCTGCATGCCCTCATTCTGACCTGCCACAATCAATTTACTGTCCCCTACCCCCCCAGCCATAACCCCCAACGTTCACCATGGCTTTTCGCATGCAACCCTGCATAGAAAACCCCATGGCTTCGAGTTTTATTTTAATACTGCATCATCAACAACAACAATATTGTAGTGAGCAAGATGCTCCTTTGTATGCTGATGGAGATATTTTTTGGTTAACTTGGGTTTTGCTTTATGGGCAAGCCAATTATCATTGCTTTAGGAGCAACTCCTGAAATACAGCGCGATAATCAATGCCAGGCAACGAGAATGATGGTGAACAGGCGCCATAAAACACCTCAGCAGTGCAGGAGTGTCGAATGGTGTGCGAAGTCAAAGATTGAATGAAAAAACAGAAAGGAAAGAGCGAGGGGAAAGATTTTGCCATGTAGCGTAAATCCTACAGTTTCTCCCGCAGCCATTCCAGTCTGGCCTTTAACCATATGCTGTGCTGCCTTGAGCGATACAGGGCACAGAGGGTATAATTTATTCATTCATTTAATTGTATGTATTCTTCACTGCAGGTCATGTCGATTATAACAGTTGTGGTGCTTTTTCCGTCTATCTACTTTTGGTGGCTTTCCTCAGTAAATACCGATATGTGATTTATTTGCATTTGTGTTTGAAATTAATTGATTTTGAAATTGAGTTCTTGAATTGATTCACAACCATTTGAGGGAGTTTGGAGCTCTTTGTTTGGTCGTTTATCTTGTCTAATGCTTTTTTTCCCCCTCATCAAAAACATCTAACCCTTCTGTAATGGTGTTTGACCATACGTGTTTTAACACTCTCTTGAGTGTGCATTTGTCCTTGCTGTGGATCAACGAAAATGCAACCCGTGTGGTGTTGGCGTGAAACTGACATTTTCACAACCTTTACTTCAATCTACAAGGTGCTATTCTCTTGAGTCAGGGCTTAACACTCCACTTTTTTTAAGCTCACTTTAGCTTATTCACTGTATCCCCCAGAGTTAGATAAGTCCATACATACCATTCTCATCTGCGTGCATCCCATAACTCTGTCTGACGCACTCACCGTTAGCCTAGCTTAGCACAAAGACTGGAGGTATATGGCTTCAGCTAGCCTACTGCTCAATAAGTGACAAAATAACACTAACATTTTCCTATTTACATGTTGTGATGTGTATAGTCACACGGTGTACAAATAACAAGGTTACATGAGACAGCCATATTATAAACGTATACACACTGGGGACTATATTATCAGAAGGCGCAGCACTGCTCTACTTCTGCGGAGTGTGGAGTGATTTGCTCGCAGGACCGGAGAAGCCCGCTGTTACGTCTGTCAACAAAACAAACGTGACTAGGAAGATAGTAGCGAACGTGACTGTTGCATGGCTGACTTTGAGGAATTGTCAGAGGATTTTTACTTTGTATCAAACCAAAATCCAGAACCATATCTTTTTGAGCCAGAATACACAGACAAGGAGTTACAAAATTTGGAAGCTGATAGACAAGACGCCGAATTACCTCTGGCACCGCTCATTTGTTACTGTGACAGTCAGAGCGCGTTCGTGACAACACAATACTAACATTACATGGAGCACGGGAACAACTGCAATACAGTAGTGATCACCCTATTCATGTAATAGTGTCACTAACGGTACATTATGTATAGCTAATGACACTGTTACAGGAGGCTAGTCATCTAAAAACATAATGGAACACTTACTGCAGCCACAGGTGGTCCGCTTTGTCTTGTCTGTAGTCACTACCGATGGGATGGCCGTATCCTTCAGCCCACATTTCATGATCCATGTGGCAAATTCCATTTTTTCAAAATAATCGTCCTCTGTTAAATGTTCTGAGCAAACCCAATGGTAGGCTACTTGATGATGGCTACAGGTGTGTTTGGATCTATATCCAGAGCAAGCAGCTGCGGTAAGTACTTTCTTTATGTTTTTAGATGACTAGCCTACTGTAACAGTGTCATTAGCTATACATAATACATAGTGACACTATTGCATGAATAGGGTGATCACTACTGTATTGCAGTTGTTCCCGTGCTCCATGTAATGTTAGTATTGTGTTGTCACGAATGCGCTCTGACTGTCACAGTAACAAATGAGCGGTGCCAGAGGTAATTCGGCGTCTTGTCTATCAGCTTCCAAAGTTTGTAACTCCTTGTCTGTGTATTCTGGCTCAAAACAATATGGTTCTGGGTTTTGGTTTGATACAAAGTAAAAATCCTCTGACAATTCCTCAAAGTCAGCCATGCAACAGTCACGTTCGCTACTATCTTCCTAGTCACGTTTGTTTTGTTGACAGACGTAACAGCGGGCTTCTCCGGTCCTGCGAGCAAATCACTCCGCACTCCGCAGAAGTAGAGCAGTGCTGCGCCTTCTGAGAATATAGTCCCCAGTGTGTATACGTTTATAATATGGCTGTGTCTCATGTAACCTTGTTATTTGTACACGCTGTGACTATACACATCACATCACAACATGAAAATGTTGGTGTTATTTTGTCACTTATTGAGCAGTAGGCTAGCTGGAGCCATATACCTCCAGTCTTTGTGCTAAGCTAGGCTAACGGTGAGTGCGTCAGACAGAGTTATGGGATGTACGGAGATGAGAATGGTATGTATTTACTTATCTAACTCTGGGGGATACAATGAATAAGCTAAAGTCCCAAAAAAGTGGAGTGTTCCTTTAAAAAAAAAAAAAAAAAATATTTACAGATAACAAAATACAATTTTGATGACATTATTGGAAATAAATATTAAAACTCTTCCCTCAAAGTAGGCTTTATTTTCTTTTATTCAAAATATGCCCTTTTCTTAATGAATCTACAATTTACAAGATTGATTTTGTTCTGTATGATACTTTTAAGAAATTGAAAATAAGTGTTGAAGAGGCATGTGAAAACATTGTTCTCAGCTGAGGCACACGGATCCTTAGGCTGAAGTCAATTGTTTGATTACAAGATTGTAACGGAGCATGAAGCATCCCGGCTGTATCGTGCCAAGAAGGATCCTTTCAGCCACTTAGACAAATCGCTGGGCTGCATCCAGAATTTCGTATTAATATACATTTTTCGACAAGCCTCTGTTGTACCACCTTCTATTTCAAATGGCTCATGGGATTTATTATCTAGTCTTCACAAGCCTCCTTAAGTAGATTACAGTCTTTATGGAGCATGTAATGAAATCTTTGATGGAGGATCATTTCAATACAATATTTTGTGCATATTCTGGAATTGTAAGAATAGTTTTGTTTGTTTTGTTCTAAGTGCGGGTGGCTTTGTGCAGTATTATCTGGTTTAAAAATCCCATAGACTTACGTTGAATGAAAACTTTTAGCTATATTTTGCTTAATGCGAAATCCAGTCATTTCAATAGGAATCCAGAAACTCAAAAAAGTTCCCCATGCAGATTTTGAACACAACCAACAGAAAGCTGCTTGGTTTGAAAGTGACCTTCTGTGTTAGCTTTGTTTTATACATTGCTATGCTATGGACAATCGACATCTGAATTTTTCTAATGCGACTACAGCTTATTTTTAATCGCAAGCTCTCTTTATAAAAATCATATAGCCACATTTTGACATTTTCCAAAGGAGAAAATGTGCCTGTTCATTCAATGCAAGGCTATGGGATTATAATTCTTTACAGTGCACCACTTTTTTTCAGTGTACTCAACGATTGGTCTTTGGACCAGTAAGTGAGCTGCCATTTTCCCAGTATATGAGATGTTTGATACTTGCCCACAATGCCATCCCAGTGTCCTACGACCAGCTGCCCCTCCCTCACAATAGATCCCTGTTCCCAGCACAGCCCGACATGTATCTTAATGCAGTCAACATCTAGTGACTGAGCTGCCATTGACTCTGGACTATAAGGCTTCTATTAGCGGCCCGTTCCACCTCCCTCAGAATCAATAACCCGCAAACAACGTAATTTCATTCTCACAACGACACGCCGGTCGCCAATAAGAAAGCATTTTTGATTTGTTTTTACACATGCCTCGCTTTATGGCGCTGTAATGTTGGAATGAATTTTGGCCTCTATCTGCAGTGTAGGTGGGGTCGGACCCTCTGATAGCGTGTGTTATCAGACTGTGTTGCCGGGGTCGGCTCACCGCTGACACAGAAATGACAGTTTGTATTACTGAGAGACACACTACATGCACTCGTCTCCTCTGGTCATGTGTGCAAAGGTTTGAATCACTGCTGCACGCATGCCTCCAGACTGACTGCGAGTTGTTTGTGCAAAATTTTAAATATGAAAACTTTTGAATGCGACTATGATGTGATTTATGATGCGTAAGTGAACTTTCCGTGTCAGGTATTTTTCTTGATGCAGTTCCGTTTAGACTTCATCTTTAACAACAATCTTTTTTTGTGTGTTTAGTCTGCCATGAAATGGCATTTGAAGCATGTAAATATTAAAATTTTATATTTATATGCTGATTTTTTTTCGTTTTCCACAGTTCGCAGTTTATTTTAATAATAGAGATTGATTGGATTGTGAAAAGTGTATTTATTAGCTTTTACTTTTTATTTTCATTTGTTTGTTTTTGTCATTTTATGTGCTTTTGTAATTTTTAGTAATATTTGTTTTTATATTTTTATTTAGCTTTATTTTTATTCCCTTACTAGTTTTAGAAATGTTAGTACTTAAACTTATTTTATTTCTCTTAGTTGCCAAATGAACATTTACAATTTAAGTTCAAGTCTTAGTTTTTCTTATAATCTATATTTTAATTAACGTAAATTATTTTGAGATTGTTTTAGTTAATAATAACCACACTGAAAAATGTACTACTATATTTTTGGGTAAAAATTGTTATTCTCCACCCATGCGGTCTTGGATATTTCACCAAAAAAGAAAGTTGTCATAATTTGAAAAACAATTATGAAAACTTGGAATAACATGCACTTAGTAATTGTGGACACTAAGATCAGGGGCATTTATCCAAATTAAATTGTGACGTTAATAGAGTTTGATTTCATGTTGTCTTCGAAAGCAGTGGATTTAGCAAAGCCCTGACTGTTGCCGTAAATGATGCCAAATCAAGTCCAGCTGTCATATTGACCTGTGCTTGTACAGCCAGTGCGGTGATGAGAGCCAGAGTACCCTCCCTGTTCCTGTACAGTCAGAGTCTCTTGGATCAAAAGCTCAGGCACCGACAGATGAAAAAGATTATGGTCATTGTTTTCTCCAGCCTTTTCTCTTCCTTTGTGATGAATCATTTATACAGGCCTCTTGCTGCCACTTTTGTTCAGTAGTATCTTGTTCCACAAGCTATGTGTCACCATATTTATTAATTTCACCTATATGTGCTAATGTTTTTAACAGTGTAAAGTAGGGGTGGCACGGTTCACAAAACCCACGGTTCGGTTCGTATCACGGTTTTAGGGTCGCGGTTTTCGGTTCTGTACGGTTCTTGTTGTTGGTTTTTTTAATCGTTAACACTCCAGAAATTTACTTCAGCATATGATATATAGCTTAATCATCCACAATTTAGGATACAGTATTAAAAAATTGTTATATCATGTAGAAGTTGTTTCCTAACTTTTCCTAATGGCTGTCTACCCATTTTTCATGTTAATCATGTCAATTTTGATCAGAACAATGCACTGTGGCTTTAATTCAGCTGACCTGATTAACAAATTTCACCATGAAGTGTCCCGTGTGTTTCACAATCACCATATGATATCCAGCGCTGTGAAAAACCCCCCAAAAAAACATGAAAACACAACACTGCCAGAAGTTTTTGCCCAAACTTAAAAGGCATGTTTAAATTATGACTAGAAGCATATCTTAACTTTTAAATGTTACATTTATCATGTGAACTACTTATATACAGCATGTTATATGAATGTGTGTATGAGACAGAGGGGAACACGGTCGCATTTGCAGCAGATATATGCTGCCTATCATAAATCAAAGCATGAGACAGACAGGGGTCGGAGGAGAACACCGGAAAATGTGACAGAATGGACAATATTTTTTTCTGTATTTGCAATACATGAGCCGCGGTTCAGCTGCGCGAGACAAACACTGCCAGTGTGTGAATGCGCGCGGCTCCCGCTCTCCATACCGACTGCATTTGCCCCGCCTGCTATACGTCGCTGGTGCATCCTCCAACTCCGGGCAGCCTTCCTTATCTCTCCCACTTGCATTTCTACACGTGACGTGACCTGCAGCACTCCACTTTATTTTACTGTATGTCCACACACACACACACACACACACACACACACACACACACACACACACACACACACACACACACACCTACCTCTTATTTCGCTCGAAAAGGACACCCACTGTCTGAGGTAACATACGGGCACGAGGATACATTGCGCATGCGTCGAAACCGTGCGACGCACACACTCCGAACTGAGACAAGCGAACTGAATGGTTCGGTTTTTTTTCATGTACCGTGCCACCCCTAGTGTAAAGTAAAATCATGCTAAATAATACCCAGTACTATTTTTACACCAATTGCATATGACTAAAAACTATTTTAAAAAGCTCATTTGCGAACCTGTAACATTAACTACATAATTGTCATTGTCGATTATAGGCAACCGTTTAGCAATTTAGGAATATGGAACCCTGTTTCCGCTTTGTCTTGCGCCAGCCGAGCAACACCCATTGAGAGGATTGCTTTCTCTGGGAAGTATAGACCTCATTGAGTGCAGTCAGCAAGGACAAAGTTGCATAAGTGTTGTCTATTCATTTTCTTTTTTCCAGGCAACATTTTTTTTGTCATCACATTCAGTTCAGGACTGCAAGCTCACAACTCGGCTAAAATATGAAATTGTTTTGCCACGGGGCTTGAACATTTAGCAGCAGTGCAGCTGTGCAGGAAACATTGGCTGTCATTCTCGTAATCCCTTTGTATTTTATGAGCTCCTCTTGTTGTAATTATGTCTAGCAAACTTGTCAGTAAATCTGCTGAAGATATGCATTTGTGATTGTGTTAGAGAAGACTCGGGTGATGATATCCTTCCAGGGGAATGAAATCCCCCTCCTCCCGGAGTATCTTAATTTGTTCCTGTTTGTTGCACCATGTCAGCTACTGTGAGGGAGGGTCCTGGCTAACTGAAATGCCTGGCAACTGTAACCAAGGGGCAGGCATTGCTGCGCTTGGGCACCGGTCTGTGTAAGTGACTTGAAGCAGGAAGGAAAAAGAGAACGAGGGATAATAAAACAGGGAGCTGTAGGAGACAACAGGGAGAGATGGAAGTCTTTGATTATTTTTGAATGGAGAAACATCTTCAGGGTGTGCAGGAAGAGGAGGATAATGAGAAAAGAGGGAGAGCATTGGAAAGAAGGAAGGAGAGAGAGAGTGAGGTGTGTGTGTGTGTGTGTGTGTGTGTGTGTGTGTGTGTGTGTGTGTGTGTGTGTGTGTGTGTGTGTGTGTGTGTGTGTGTGTGTGTGTGTGTGTGTGTGTGTGTGAAAGAAGACCTCAGGTGCCGCCAAAAGGGGAGGGAGGAGAGTTGGAGAGATAGTGAGAGGGGAAAGGAAGGAGGGAGCGAATGTGATCGAGAGGCACAGTAAAAGAGAGAGCGAGACTGCGAAGGGGGAGAGGAAACTGTGAGCCACTCAGCATCTCTTGGGCACCAGCAGCGAGTCTTCGGCTCATTTCTGCTTTGTCGCACGGTTTGGAATAGATCTGTTCTCACCTTTTTACCTGCCTCAATTTTGAATTCTTCATTTCAAAGTGCGTTTTGCACTCTGCACGCTCGACGGGAACTGCTGTCAACCTGCCTTGCCTCACAGATCGCAGAGAGCTGACAAGGACAGGAGCGGTACGCAGATCTTCCACTTTTGTTAATGGACTGAGTATTTCAGAGGAGACTTTCTTACGGAATGTGTCGCAGGGAAGTTGGTGAAGAGACGACGAGGTCTACCTCAGAAAGGAAGGAGCTGGGCATGTAAAACTAATCAGATGCAATGCATGCTATGTGATGTGCAAAGCTTTGAACGGAACAGTGGATGGAAACTGAGAACATGTGGAATGCAGACAGGATGCCCAGGGCATGCTGTCCTGACGCTATCTGAGGATGCATCTTCATGTAAGCTGCTAAATACCTCTTTCTGAAAACACAGGTCTCTCCTTTTTTTATCCGATATGCATGGTAAAGTTCATGAAAAGTAAATGGATTGGGAGCAAAGGAGACCAAAGCAGCCGCTGTGGCCCCCCCAGAACCTGATCTTAAAATTTTGATTAGTTCCGTTTTTGCCTCACTCAGACTCCTGCAGGCTACGAGCAGCGCTCTGTGCAGTGATAGCTCTGGCAACTCTCATATGCTGTCCTGTGTTTGTCTAGAGTGTCTGTCTGTGTTTTCATTCGGACTATTGAAGCCCAAAGGGGGTGGATTCAGTGGCCAAGAGGTCCTTATTTCAGAAGCAAAACATGGTGCATGTTATTGTTCTGTGACAAACTAATATGATTGGAATTTGAGACATTTGCAATTTAAATACAAGTTTTGTGGGACTCAGGAGTGGGTATGACCCAAGAACTTTATTGATATCTTTTTGTTACCTTTATCTTATAAGATGCTTAATCCTTCTTATATTGTCTTCACTGGTCACAGGAAACCGTTTGATCTTCGTTTCCTTACCCAACAACCCCTTCTGCAGTCCTGCACATTTTACCCTTAAGAGGACAACTTGTTTGACTTTATTGCAATGTTGTGGACAATTTTGTCATCCGGCCTTCAGCACAGACATGCAACCCTTTTGTGATTGTTCCTGTTTGCAGCAGCCTTAGTTTGTGTAGGAAATATCTCTGTCTGACAATTACTGAACTGCTCCCAAGCATGACTGATTTCAGAGGAGCGCTGGGCACCTTTTTTTCTTCGCCTTATGGACTGTATTGATTTTTGCCAATGCTCATTTTATTGAGATCCAGCCATGTGAAAGACCGAGGTAAAGGGGAAAAGACAGAAGATTGAGTTCTGCTGGAAGAGATTACTGAGAAGGCACGGACACAGGATCACGTTGCAGGCCATCTGCACTGCATTTAGGACAACAGAACCTTATCCAAGTGGACAAGGTCTTGGGACAATGAACCGGTCAGGGCTGATCGAACCGGTCCCCACTGCAAACGGCAGCCTTAGCAGTCACTTTAGCGTGTCCCTAAACCACTCCTGCCCCCTAAGCTGGGCACAGAACAAGGCTGTGGAGGCTTGCGTCTTAGAGACTGCGGTCATCGTGCTGCTGACAATACTCATCATCGCCGGGAATTTGACGGTGATCTTTGTGTTTCATTGTGCCCCGTTGTTACACCACTACACCACCAGCTACTTCATCCAGACTATGGCCTATGCAGATTTGTTGGTGGGGCTAAGTTGCCTGGTTCCAACCCTTTCGCTGCTCCATTACCCAGCCGGTATCCAAGAGCCACTCACCTGTCAGGTGTTCAGCTACGTCATCTCTGTGCTCAAGAGTGTTTCAATGGCTTGTTTGGCTTGCATTAGCGTGGACCGCTATCTGGCTATTACCAAACCCCTCTCCTACAACCAACTGGTAACACCATGCCGTCTTCGCTGCTGCATCATACTCATATGGATCTACTCTTGCGCTGTGTTTCTCCCTTCGTTCTTCGGCTGGGGTAAGCCGGGGTACCATGGGGATATCTTTGAATGGTGTGCCCACTCTTGGCCAACATCTGCACTCTTCACTGGCTTTGTTGTTTGCCTGCTGTACGCCCCTGCCGCCCTAGTGGTCTGTTTCACCTACTTCCACATCTTCCGCATCTGCCAGCAGCATAACCGAGAGATCACCGAGCGACGGGCACGCTTTCCCAGCCAGGAGATGGAAACTGCTGAAGGCGGCAACAATGCAGGTCATGGGCCAGACCGGCGGTATGCCATGGTGCTTTTTCGCATCACCAGTGTCTTCTACATGCTGTGGCTCCCCTACATTTTCTATTTTCTCCTGGAGAGCTCCCATGTGCTGGACAGCCCTGCCCTCTCCTTTGTGACCACCTGGTTAGCAATTAGCAACAGCTTCTGCAACTGCGTCATTTATAGCCTGTCCAACAGTGTATTCCGGCTGGGGATGCGTAGACTCTCACAGACGCTCTGCTCCTCCTGCTCTTTCAGCCCCTGCACTCATGATGACAAGGATTTTGGAGAGCCAAAGCCAAGGAAGAGAGCCAACTCTTGCTCCATCTGAAGATCTGCAGAGAGTTGCTTGGATCAGTTTTAAGCTGCTAAATGTTGTTGCGAAGGATTTGGCCCAGATTTTAATATAGTTGTAACTTGTACTGAAACTTGATCATTTCAAATTCAGAGAAGAAATGATCCACAGTGAAGGATGAAGTTGTCTAGTAGTCATGCGATTTCTTGTAAATATTAAGATGACGCCTACCTTGGTCCTGTAAATACCACTGGATGATCACGGGCCACAACCTGTTTGACACCCTAGAGATCTGCAGTTTAGAGTGTTTGTGAGCAAAATATTAACAAGACAAAAGCAAGTGGGTTCAAAGCTCTTGCTTGTGCTAGCTCTTTCTAAATATCGAGCACACTTGCTATTTTTAGGCACATTATCCATGTTCCTGGTTTGGTTGTTTTGGTTTGTTTTGTGTAGCAGCTGTAACTATAAAAACAGTTGCTTTTTAAAAGAATGAGCACTTAAAGACCTTGTTAACTAGTTAATTTTAGCAAAGGTCTTCTAGTGGCTTTAATGGTACAGTGTGTCTTGAATCTAAAATAAACACAGGCAAATCATGTCAAAAGCGATGTAGCAAAGGACAAACAGCTTGGTCTGTATTTATTTTTTCAAACTCTTCTTTCTAGGTCTGATCTTTTTGTAGGAAATCTTGAAATAATACCACATGCGCACAATATCAACAAATGCCTGGAATAGTTGTGGACTGTAGTTTAGATCCCCAGTGGTGTAAAGCCTTAGCTGTTTGTAATTAGACCTATTTGCCTGCAGTGACCCTTGGAGAAACATGCAACTCAGCATGTTTTATTTGTTAATTTATATTTTTTGCCAGATCAGCTTTAACTTAACTTGACGTTCACATTACCTTGAGCTGAGATTTTTTTTCACTCGCTTTAATGTGTGAATGTCCAAACCATATTTCCTTTGTCTAAAATCTATGAATTAATTTTTCATTCAATATTTTTAATTGTGTTCTTACAGTTTTATCTTTTTCTAATAGATCTGTTAAGTAATTAATTTATTTTTATAGTGTTTTTTGAGAGTTTTAAACGGTGATGGGAGAATTTAATTGTTTTTCACATTCAAATGCATGTACATTTTACAGCTATTTATGGCATGTAAGCTACAGAAGAAAAAAAACATGCATACACAAATTGTGTAGTTTTGTTTTTACTTTATTTTGTTTTCTACATTTTTTTTATCCATTCTAATTCCAATTAATTTTTACATTCCTATTCTTTTCCAATGATTTATGTGACTGCCTCCGAAGCATAATATTTATTGTCATATTGGTTTCTGCAAAGAGCATAAACTGCTCCTGTTTTTTTGTGCATATTTCAGTTTGGTCATGCCTGTAAACTTTTATTTGCTGGTGGATGTTACAGCCCTGTACTTGCTGAACTTCACAGCTCTAAAAAACACAATACAACTAGGCTAGTTGATGTGCATTAGATAATGAAGAAAAGAAAATGATAATAAGAATAGACTCACTTGTGTTCAAATTAAATGGTGAGGGTGTTATTTTTTAATTATTAAAAATTGAAAGAGTAAATTGACTATTTATTTATTTTCAACATCCAATGGGTGTGAAATTGATGAAATAGCAGTATATTCCTGTATTTATTTTGCTGATGAACCTATGATGTCTCTGTCCAATAAAAATACATTATATATATTTTTTTTAGTTCAGAGATTTTGTTTTTTGTGATACTTTCTTTCTTTTTTTTGTTGTCGCTGCCAGTACAATAAACAGTGAACACTGATTTGCGATGACTGCAACTTTTGGCTGTAGTTATCTGAATTTCACGTCAATAAATTGAAATTGTATCACTTCTCATTCTCTTTCAAACGCTAATGCACAGCTTTCTTGATTTCAGCATGGTAAAGATCCTGATTCCTTCTCCGTCTCAGTGTATGTCGACCAACTGTGTAATGTTTCCAGAGCGGTCCGTAGAGGCTGGTCAGAGTTTAAGTTGCCCATGTCCTCTAAGGCTTCAGGGCAAACCGATCCCAGCGCAGCGGCCCCAGACTGCACATGCAGCAGGGCTGGCACTCGACGGCTGCCTCTAAAAAGGTTACAGCTCCCTTCAGAAGGGAAATTACACATGTGCAGTTAGAGCGAGGGGGAAAATGAAGTGACCTTTTTGAAATCTAATGAGCACATCAAATGTTTCCATGATCATGGGAGGCTTTGGACCTTGGCACCAGCATGAATAAAACATGAGTGCTCTCAGCGGTCACTAACAGTACGTCTCATTCTGCTTGCTTACACTTGTTATGTGACCTTAAAATGCGTGCAACATCCTTCTTGTATCTTTATCATTACTCAACCCAATTACCTTTTCCTCTTTGATTTGAAGTGACAATTTCATATCTGTGGATACCAGGCTGAGGTCTCATTTAAAAGCAGTGTCACTCTTGCTGTGGGAGATTTGAGAGCCTAGCGCATCTTAATGGCCGTGTGAAACGATGTTTGGCCGGCACAGCTGCTCCAGGGCACTGGCCTTTGCCGACATTGAAGGTAATGTATGCCGTGTCACAGACGCTGACAAAAGAGGGCTTGTTTTTTGGCAAATGTATTAGTACAGGTTGTTTCAGGTCGTTTCGTAGCTTTATTTTTGGCCTGACACAAAATAGCAGACTGTTAAAAGTTAATTATTGGCATTTTTTGTACCGTTGCTTGGTTTCCATTCTTTGCTGTTAGCTTACACAACACATGTAATTTGTTGTTTTAAAATGTTTGAGATATGATATTGTATATTAGGTCTGCAACTAACAATTATTTTGATAATCGATTTAATCTGCCGATTATTTTTCAGATTAATCGGATAAAAAATCTTAATACGTTAAAAATGAACAATGGTATTCCACATCCTGGCCATTGCTGTCTATGAAAACACATATAGTGAATGTATCTATTCGTAATTTATGCTACGCCTGTGTCCTACATCATACGCTGGAACGTCAGTCTCTCGTGCGTGCGGAAGTTAGTGATTAGAGTTTGTAAAGTTTTAAATATGGATATTTTTCTTACACAAACGCACCGCTTCGCTTCAGAAGGCCTTTATTAACCTCCCGGAGCTGTGTGGAGCACTTTTATGATGGATAGATGCACTTTTATGGACTTCAAAACAGAAACGGCCATTCGCTGCCATTATAAAGCTTTGAAGAGCCAGGACATTGTTTTATATAACTCTTCTTGTAGAAAGAAGAAAGGGTAACACTTTACAATAAGGTTGTATTATTTAACATTAGTTAATGCATTAGTTAACCATGAACAACACTTCTGTTCAGGATTAGTTAATCTTTGTTAACGTTAGTTAATAAAAATACAGCTCTATATATATATATATATATATATATATATATATATATTAGGGGTGCACGAAATTTCGCCCACTGAAAATGGCATTCTCGGTTTCGGCCCGAAATAAAAAAACAGCCGAAAATGTAAAATTAATGTCACCCGCCCCTTCCATCCGTGCGCAAACGCTTAAGTTTCACTCACGGTCGAGCTGTTATCACGCTTCTGCCTATCAAAGATGTAACATTTGTTCTGCAAAAATCTCAAAAGTCAAGAGGGGGTGCAGAACTTTTCGACAACAGGTTTTATAGAATAAGTTTTTAAAAGAAGCCATTTTTGGCTTCAGTTTTGGTCAAGTGCATCCTAAATTTTTGGTTTCGGCCCAGAATTTTCATTTCGGTGCATGCATATATATATATATATATATTAGTCTGGCGACAAAACAAAAAAATTTACTAGCCAATGGCGATTCTATTGCCACGGTGTGTGTAGAGGGTTGCACAGTTCTTGGCAATATTTTGTTGTACAAACACTTTTTATCACTGAAAACACCTCCATTTTTCAAAATTAAGAATAAATATTGAGATTGTTCAAATGAAGAAACAATTAATTGGATATTTGTACGCAGCCCTAGAAATAATGTGTACTTATATATAACATTATACTATTATATTATTATACTATACCAATAGAATTTGTACACCTATATGAAATTAGGCAGGACCACAAGTTGTTTGGTGTTGTGTGGTTCTTCATGGGTTTCAGGGTCTCATTATGGCTCCTGTCTGTTCGAGACTCTTGCTGATACAGCCTGCACAACAAAGCCTAATGTCAGCGAGATGCTGGTGCAGGTTGAGCTGAGGATAACTGAGCGCTGGTCCCCATTGAGTATTTTTAGACCGTACTCCGGTCATGCTTCTGTCATGCCCCTGACCTTTTTTATTGCACTTTCAGACCAAGATTTGAGGTTAGGTGCTAAAAGCAAAACAGGCTTTATCCTCATGATGTGTGTGAAAGTGTACACTGTTCCTTTTGTGTTAATCTGTCGTGTTACTTTTAAGACTGTGACTTGGCAAACACACTGCACCACGGTTCATCTCAAATCTGACGACGCATTTGCATCTATAATATAGTTTGTTGAAAATAACAATGCATAAAACAGACAGTTATGCTAATGTATGTTTCTGTTGATGGATACGCATTCTGGCATCTGAAACCTGAACAGCACACTTTGCTATCGGTGTTTAAACCCATTTAAACATTCAAGCGCAAGAAGACGTGAAAGAACTCACGCGCTGTAAGAAGATTAGTGCGTGCACTCATTTGAAGTACGCACACAGAAAGCTGCGTCTCAGTCAGCGCAAATATTTAGTTCTCTTTCAAGTCTTGCGCTTGAATGGACAAATTCACACAAAAATAATGTCAACATGCCCATCTTGGCGAGTATCCTATAGTAGGTTATGTATTAAGTGAAAGTAAAAAGTCGATGTGTATAAGTATCAGTGTACTGTATCCGTGCATTATGTCTTAGTGACAGCAGCCTAACATTCCTTCTGTCTGTGCAACAAAAGACAAGGAAATCAACCACTTGACTGAATAGCTTTTGTAAATTTAATAATGATTCATCTTTATTTAATTTATACAGTGAAGATGATATGCAATGTTGTTTTACCTGAAAAATCTGAAAAGCTCTGTTTATTTATTTGTGCTGTTGCTTGTAGTTTAATTAATTGTTTGTTCTAAGCGTTATCCCTGTCATACGGCCGCCGCCCACTTCCTCAGCCAGGCCCCATGCGGTGGAGTGGGTGGGTGGGGGTGCCTCTCCGCTCGGATCTCTCTCGCTCCCCGCCAGAATAGGGACAGGGACACTTTCCCCTATTGTGGTTGGGAGGCTATCTCAGCTGTTTCTCTGTCCCAGTCTGGCATTTCACAAACTTTTGCGCTATCTATGCTCCATCTTGCCCGCTTTCTCCAACAGCGTGGCGGGAGGAGCAAACGACAGACACTGTGGGTGTGGCGTCAAGCCTTGGAGAGGTGCTTATTAACATTAAAAAAACATAAAATGTCCCCAAAAAGGGAATAAAGTGTCCATGAAGATAAGTGTCCAAAATGAATAGGGGTTCTGGTGTCTACGTTGTGCTGGGAAGGTTGTGCTCAGATGGGTTGGTCAAGGTGGCCGCACGCACTTTCCTCTTCGGTCTGGGGCTTATCTTCCCAATGGCCGTGACGGCAACGAATGCATCTTTGCACAGACATCACGGCCCTGCTGCAAAGGAATCCCTCCCCGCTCCCCTACTTGGCCTGTGAGGACACCACCGTGCATGCAAAATGCAAAAAAGAGACCGGTCTCTCGAGGAGAGGCGCGATTGGCATTTAACAGCGGCAGTGACAAGGCTCCATTCAATTCAGGTGTGCCTCATCATGCGCCACCAGTCCTGGTTGTTACGCACCCCTCCTCTCTCACACCCACTCCAGTTGGGAACCTGATGAAGGGCGGCGATGAAAATAAGGGGGAGGCAGCCGTTCCGTCACTATAATATACATACATTCATTTTAAATATGTAGCTACTGGTGTTTAAAATCACATCTATCACACTTGTTTGCTGTTGAGTCTTATGTTATGTAGCATTTGCCTGTAAGAGCGAACAATTTCGTGTTTTCTCTTGAAGTTGCTTCTTTTCTCGTAATATTGAAGACATTTGTTCACCCTGCCAGTCTTTCAGCCATATTCATGGACACAACCGAGTGGAGCTTACCGTCCAGGCCTGTGAATATTTATGAAAATCCTCTGCGTGCCATATTATGAATTCCTTTTAATATTAATCTGTGCCGGCACACAGCTTCAAGAAGCATTCTCCTCCATCAAAAGGATCTGAGTTGCACGACGGTGAGCGGGAGGAACACATGCCCCTTTCTGTCGCTAATAAAGGTGAAGCACTCACGCACCTCATTGGACACAATGCTAATCACCATTGTCTCTGGACCTAATGGCTGTTTATTAGAGCTTCTCTCTCTTCATGTTCTCTAAGTGGGATATCGGTACTTGTGGTGTAAAGTGAGAGTTTAAAAAGATGCCAAACACTCCCAGGCACTCGTCACGCTGTGGGTGGTGTAGGTCAGTGGTTAGATCTGTTGTAGTAACTGAAAGGTTGTGGGTTGTAACCCCACAAAGGGCAGTTTATGAATGTTTGTTATTGTGCTTTTGGGAACGGAAATTTGTTTAATGTAGTCTTGCGCTGCGTCCAAGATCTAATACTTCAGTCAGGGCTGTACGTTTACTTTTTTTGCACATAGCACTGGTGCTACAGAGGTTGAAAGTTTTGTAGCACAGCCCACAAAATTGTAGCACATGTATAAAACGTCTGTTACCATGTCTGAAAAATGCAAAAAGTGCTATACAATACAAATATTTAAGAATAAAAATAATAATAACAATTATTATTATATTTTAAAGAAAACATAAATCATTAGAAAAGTCTAAGGTTTTATTATAAAATATTAAATTATGATAAAAAATGTGACTGTAATGTCTTAATTTCGGTCTTATTTTATCTTATGTACTCACTGAGAAAGAAAAAAAGTACTGTACACGTCTCTACACCGCGAATCTATCACTGTACTACAGAATATTATAAAACAATATAATGTCTGCCTCATTCTGTGATGTGAAGCCTGTCAGATTACAAAAGTAGGTTATTTTAAACACTTGATTAATGTTCTCTTTTGTTGGACAACAGGTTTGTAAACGCTTCTCATTACAAGCTTGGAAAGAGGTTGCTTTTTCTAATACACATTAAGGGGGCTTTAACACTAGTCATGTCCAAACGCGATTGTTCCCGGCGTCCCCCTGCAGCGCTGGTCTGGTTTCACACTCAACTTGATTCTATCGAACCCTGGTGCACTTGTTCATCTTACGTCATCAAAAATATGCACGGCGGATGATCGAAAACACACTGCCTGTGTTTTTATTAATTTGGTGCTATTATGCGCAGCTGGGTAAACGACTCTTGGGTTTACTGTATGTGCGTTGCATGAAGTTCATTTGTTGCCCTGATTGCACGCATATGCACGAATCCACTAGTATCCAAGGTAAATCATCAACACCATCATCCCTTACATGTGTTTTATTGAACTAAATACATTGTAATACGCTAAAACACATATGCAGGTTACGTTTCTTCCTGAACAAATGCGCACCCGAGTCCGTTTCACGTGAATCGCGGGACCGTTCGAGTGCCACCTCCTTCAGAGTCTCGGGTTCGGTGCGCACCGAGCCCGCGATTGACAGCTTTTATTAGCAATTTTTCATGCCAACCGTGCCGCTTTTCTAACTAAAATGCCAATGACTCCATCTCACAGTGCATGCAGAGATAGAGCAGCATTTATTGCGAACCGATCGATCCGCCCTGAACGCTGCGCTTCATCTGCACATATATTTATTTATTTAAAAATCGAAGCGATTTTCATAATTTCACAAAGACAAATCTCGATTTTGGTTTAATTTCAGTCAATCGTGCAGCCCTAGATTAATCTCACACGAGCACAAAACAAATTCTCCCTTCACTCAAACGAGCTCTGTCTCACATGTTAAACTGTATAAACTGTCCAAAAAATAATTGGACAAATACGATAGAAAAAAGATACAAATGAACTAAACAATTTAGCCTACTAAAAATAATAGCCAATAATAATATTTAAGTAATTAAATGTTAAAATAAAACACTGCATAGCCTTCACCGGATGAATTATATACATTGATTATTAAATTTACTAAAGATATTCAATGAAGAGCAGTGAATAATTCTCTCGCTTTCTTTTGTTGTTTGATTAACATTTAAACAGCTGCAGAATGTTTAGACTGCTGTCACTTTAAGACCGAATACACAAAACGTGAATGCGTTTAAATTAAAACTCCCCATGACGGACATTGACATATTTATATAGGCATATAGACATATTTTTGTGCGTTTTTGTCCGTTTAAGAGCACGTCCGAAGCCCAAAGTATCCAATACTTCTCTCATTCTCGAAACGTGTGCACAGAAAGCCGCCTTCCCAGCTCAATATTTTTTTAACTTTTTTCTTTCTTTTTTTTTGTAACAAGCAAGTCCGGTAGGAAACTGTATTATTACAGTCACTTTACATGATTTGAATGATTTGGATTTTACGTAGAAATGGTGACGGCACAATGCTTTAAATGGATAGCTCACCCAAAAATGAAAATTCATTGGGGGCTGAGATCTGCTTGGTTACAAACATTCTTCCAATGATGGCAGAATTTTCATTTTTGGGTGAACTATCCCTTTAAAGCAGGGGTCTCCAAACTCGGTCCTGGAGGGCCACTGTCCTGTAGAGTTTAGCTCCAACCCCAATCAAACACACCTGAACCAGCTAATCAGTGTCCAACTAGGCCCTTGTAAGACACTGATTAGTTGGTTCAGGTGTGTCTGAGTGGGGTTGGAGCTAAACTCTGCAGGACAGTGGCCCTCCAGGATCGAGTTTGGAGACCCCTGCTTTAAAGGAAAGGAACAAAATGTGGCATCATGTTTTCTTCATAATTTTACGAAAGTAAAATTAAATAAATCGCACAGCCCTAGAAATGATCTTTCGAGAGCAAAAGGGCCCCCTGGTGGTTCGGGGTCCCTATGCAACTTGCATACTTTGCGTATAGGCAAGACTGGCATTGGCCCCCAGAATATTTGGTTGTATGAGTATCTGAACATACAATGTATCAAAAGAAAGAACAGAGCCTCCGCTTTAAAAAAAAAAAAAAAAAACTAGATTCATGCATTTGTTTTTTTATCTACACTTGAATTTGGATAAGGATGGGATTCAGAACAATAATCAAAACATAGATGGAGTAGATCGCATCCATCAACACCCCCAAAACTGCACACTCCTATAGCTCGTCCTGGGTTGGCATTTCATTTAGTAACGTTAGGCAGCTTTGATTTATATGATGGTTAATGTTTGATCGCATTAGCTTACATTGCGTAAGCAATCTTCTGTTTTTGGATCTGGAGATTCTGTACTCTTTCAGAAGATGCATACGTAATAGCACCCCATACCGTATAACAGTGAAAACTGCTTGTTTGGATTGCTGGAAAAATCCACCAATGGCAGGGAAAGAGTTAAACCTTGACCACCTTGACGATGGTGGTCATGTATGATTGGGTTTCAATCCCTGTACTAAAATTTGAAAAGTGCTTAGTGTTACAGCCATCCCATCCCTGCAGCCATCCCTCCATCCCTCCTATATTAGTTTTGCTCACGGCTCTGTTCCCAGTTGCATTAACCTAAGAAAAACTCTTCCCTTCGTTAACCCTATCTGGATTAATCTGTTCATCTGTAATGAATCTGCCTAATGGTTTTTGATGTATTATGCAATACGGCGCAAAGATCCCACACTTAGCAGATGATCAGATGATTGGCGATATAGCCTCGAGGTCTGAGGATTCTCCGACTCCGTCCTGCCGCCCCTGACCCACTCATGAGCAGCTGAATGGCCCGCGGTCTGTTGATAGTAACATTCACTGACAGCTGTCCACTCCTCACTATTAGGCTGGTCGCATGCCCATCCGAGAATACCGCCATCTGTCCGTTTGTACATGGTGGAGCTGAGGAATTTTGAGAGGTTGGGGGAGAAGCCTCTCTTTTTTTTGGATCAAGACCATGGTCTCCAAAGCTGAGATGGTTTTCCATCTCAGTGTAATCTTGAAAAGTGTACATTTTGTTACAGCTATCCAACATTTTCAATACATTCATCACTGATTGAAAACTTGGTAAAGGTTACAGAATTGGAAGAGCAGAAGTCCATTTTTGACCTTTTTTATTTGGGCGAGGAACACAGATATATATTTTTTTTAAAGGGATGAATGGGATCTTATAAGAACATCATAATATTATTCTTCATCTACGTGTTATCTAGCTGGATAATTTAGATGTGAGTAAATATGAAAATGCGTTTCTAAATAAATAAATATATTGTAAAAAAATCTACTTTTATGGTTAAAAAAAAAGTGTTGGCGGGGCAAATAAAAATCTGAACTGGCAGAAATATTATTGTCGAGCCCTGGTTTATAGGGCTAATATATATTTAGCTCATACCCACTGGCTTGATGCCAGTGCCATTGCAGCTCCCTCAGGAGTGAACCCAGCTGTTCAGTCCTGGCAGCTCACGCAGACCTGCCATCCCCAGCATGCAGGCTCCAAACTTGGCATGTCTTCACACTTTCTTCCCCCATTCTCTCAGGTGAGGCAACCTCTGCTGTGATGCTAAACCACGTTGCTTTCCATGGGATTTCAGGTATCTTGCTCTAAATGTAATACCACGAGACATCCGTTCCGTCTCCAGGAGGGTCCTTGGAGTATCACCAGACTTCATTTGGCAGCATCACAGCGGCCACCCAGGCGACTAAGCAGCCTTCCCGAGAGAACATTGATGGACCCCCTCCTGCTCTGGACTTGCCTTGAGATGTGGATTAATTTTAACTGAAAATGAGTGCCTAGACATAATGTTCTCACATGCAGCACCCTTTCCTCTCCCATCTCTTTGGTTATGGGGCTTTCAGGTGGTTGTTGCTAGAATATTACAACATCTGGTGCCACAGTGGAGGCAAGAGAGCTCCAGATGTTCCTGTGAACGATAAGAAAGGAGGAGGTGGAGTTGGAGGGTAACGGAAGAGCATCTATTTTAGGCAAGGAGATTCTGTGCAGCACACTTGTAGGTCAATGATGTGATTGCTTTTATTGTATATTGAATTTATATAAAAGTGAAAATATATTAGGTAAAAATATATAATATAATTTTTGTGGACACTCAAAAAATTATAGACTATAAATTATATTTATGTATAAATTGAATTTTTTTATTTAAAATTATTTTATAAATATTTCAATTGTAACTCAAAAAATGCAGTTTATATATTTAAAAAAAAAATTCAAGGAAAAAAAAACATAAATATGTTGTTAAAATGTATTTTTATTGTGACCCATGTGTGAGCTAAGACTAAAATGAGAACTGTTTCCATGTCTCCATTGAATCGGGAGCACTTGCAGAATCCCGGCGCTTAGAATATCAAAAGTCTAGTTCTGTGCCAGTCTATTTTTGGGCATATTTGAATATTAATAATTCCGGGTTGCAAATTCTTCAAATAAATCCTCGGCTGAGGAGGGGAGAACACAGTCGTCTTACATTGTCATGGAAACCACAAGGAAATTTTACCCCACCGATGTTTCTCTTTTGATCATGGGAAATTAATTAAAATCGTCGAGAGCGGGACGACGTGCATCCACAGGCCCGTTCGCGGTCCCTTAGCACCACATCTCTCCCTATTGTTTTCCATGCAAAACCACCAAGGGATCATGTGTCTGAGCCTGAAATGGCAGCTAATGTCATTAGCGGGTGAACAAATGGGGTATGAAAACGCATAAGGGGAGGAGTGGGAAGGACAGAGAGAGAGTGTACCGTGTGTCCCAGAGGAATTGTTCTTGCACTCTTGAGATCTTCATGACTTAATGGCAGAACAAGTGTCACTTTTGGAGAGTATGTTTTCACATGTTCTCTCGGGGGTTGCTGTGCTGGCGTGTTGCGGAGAGATCAGACCGAAGCTAATGACCCTGATGGTAATGAGACAGCATTCGCTCTCTGCAGGTCTCCGCAGACAAGCCAGACTAGGCCCCGACCTCTGTCTTTTTTTGTTTCTCTCCCCTTGAATTTTCTCTCATTTGCGCAAACCTTTGCTCGCTATCTCTCGTTCTCCACCTTTCTCTCAGGACTCGTCTCCTGCCACGCTCTGGCAGGCTGCCTCTGAACAGACTTCACGGCATGCCAAGCCATTTACAAATGCCTTCACTTTCCAAGCACTTTTTTGCCACTCATCCAACCTGCCATTTCAGTGTTCAAGCTCTTATTGAGATATGAAATCAAAATTGGCCTTGACCTTAGTTTACACATTACAGGTCTTATTATGAATGATTTTTTGATTTGTCACCTTTTTTGTTTTATATTTAGTCCATTTTGTATTAGTTAATTTTGTCCATTTTGTTCCCACACACACACACACACACACACACACACACACACACACACACACACACACACACACACACACACCGATCAGGCATAACATTATGACCACCTTCCTAATATTGTGTTGGTCCCCCTTTTGCTGCCAAAACAGTCATGACCCGTTGAGGCATGGACTCCACTAGACCTCAAACTCATTGTTGTGCTCCTCAAACCATTCCTGAACCATTTTTGCTTTGTGGCAGGGCACATTATCCTGCTGAAAGAAGCCACAGCCCCCAGGGAATACTGTTTGCATGAAAGAGTGTACATGATTTGCAACAATGCTTAGGTAGGTGGTACGTGTCAAAGTAACATCCAGATGGATGGCAGGACCCAAGGTTTCCCAGCAGAACATTTCCCGAAGCATCACACTGCCTCTGCCAGCTTGCCTTCTTCCTTGGAGCACTTTTGATAGACACTGACCACTGCAGACCGGGAACACCCCATACGAGCTGCAGTTTTAGAGATGCTCTGACCCAGTCATCTAGCCAACACAATTTGGCCCTTGTAAGACTCGCTCAAATCCTTACGCTTGCCCATTTTTCCTGCTTCTAACACTTCAACTTTGGAGGAATGTGTTATATTAGGCAGCAAATGTTTACTTGCTGCCTAATATATCCCACCCACTAATAGGTGCCGTGATGAAGAGGTAATCAGTGTTATTCACTTCACCTGTCCGTGGTCAATGTTATGATCAGGCATAACATTATGTCCACTGACGGGTGAAGTCACACACACACACACACACACACACACACACACACACACACACACACACACACACACACACACACACACACACACACACACACACACACACACACACACACACACGTAAACTGAAATACTGAAATGTTATTACATTTAAATTACTAATTTTAGTCAGAGTAACATTGACAAAAATAATGTTAGTGATGAAATTAACATTTTAATATTTATATTTTTTTCTTTAGAAATCATATGCACCATTTGACAGTTTTTCCTCCCATCATATTTTAGTTAAAATCTCTTATTACCATGATGTATAATTTTCCTCTCGTCTTCATTACTGTTGACAAAAAAACGCTTAATAATTTTTACCAGTAATTTTGTTGACAATATGTTATTCCAAAAAAATTAATACTTTGTAGTCTTTCATCAATTTAGCTTGACTTCTCTCTTCGATATTTCATGATTTGAACACTTTAAATGTCCTGTTTAATTCAGAAGCAGGTGACATTAGGCAACCCGTAACCTGTGTTTTTCCAACCTTCTACCCGTGAAAGTGCACTGGAACGGCAGTCAAACCCGTGACTTCCCACCCGTGAACTCGTACTAGATCGATGTACTCCCAGTTACGAGCTCTGACGTCACATAACCCGTGAAACAACAATGGCAGCCCCCTACAGATGCAGCGTTTATGAAACAA
This sequence comes from Romanogobio albipinnatus, assembly GCA_023566225.1. NCBI lineage: Eukaryota > Metazoa > Chordata > Actinopteri > Cypriniformes > Gobionidae > Romanogobio > Romanogobio albipinnatus. The sequence goes on from CM042263.1 coordinate 8,098,611, forward strand.
ATATACAAATAACGTAAAATGAAAGGTATATAGCAGCTTTTTTTGCCGTATGCGCTGTTTTTCTCCTCGGTTTCCCTCAAATAAGCAAGGAGTAAGCACCTTTGGCGATAGAAATTATTGTAAATGAGCTTACACCCCGTACGGTCCGCCATGCTTGTTTACATCTAGCTTCCACACAATTCCTTGGGCTCAGGCAGTTTGGCGTGACTTTTCCTGGAACGCTATAAAGTCGTGAGTGGTGGTTTGAAGTTGTAACTTAGGGCTCACAAACCTGCCTGGAATGCAGCATTAGAGAAGTAAATGTGAATGTTTCAACAGTTGAAGCTTTTTATTTCTCTGTAAATGGTATAGTGCACTTTGTGCATATAGTGCATTTTGTCATCATTTACTTACCCGCATGTCGTTCCAAACCTGTATGACTTTATGTCTTCTGTGGAACACAAAATATTTTTTTTTTAAAAACCAAACCCAATTGACTTTCATTGTATGGACAAAAACAGTTGAAACATTCAAAATACCTTTTTTTATGTTTCACAGAAGAAAATATGTCCCACAGGTTTTGGAACGACAACATTTAAAATTTTTAAAGGCTGAACTATCCCTATAAGGCTTAGGACTGGTAGCCAGAAGGTTACTGTTCCGAAGCGTGCGAGTAGTGAGTGAAATTGGTCGCGTGGAGAGAAATAAAGATTGTCGTTGTGCCTTTTCCCTAAAGGTTGCCCCTTTGTCACACAGGTTTGGGTTGAAGGAGCGAGACAGATTGAGTCAAATCGTGGACTTGACACCTTGTGAGGAAAAGCAGGTCACCAAGAACAATGAAGGATTGTTTCGACACCACTGTTCCCTTATCAGCCAGGCTCCACTCACAGCCCTTTAATTCATCACCGACTGTATGAAAAGCCCTATTCCCCTCTGAGACGACGCTCTTATTTCCAATCATCTCTGTGGGTTCGGCCAGATCTGTCATAGTTTAATCTACTTGACCCGAGGTGAATCTTCTGGGTCTGTACTTTCCCCTTTGGAAACCGATTCTACCTTTGCTTCTTTGTGTAAATGTGGGATTAGTTGTTCATTTAAATAAAGTATCGACAAGACGAGAGTTCCTGTCACTAGCTCTCAAGGTTTTTTTTCCCCACCAGCCCTCAAGACTTCAAGTCTTGTAGCTATGGCAACTTAAGACTTTTGAGAATATCCTTTTTTAGGCTGAAAAATAATAGCCTTTAAAATAGAAATTTCTCTGCTTATAATATCCTTATGCCATCTTGAGGAGTTGAGATGCTGCCTTCCCTCCTAATAACTTCGATCGATGCCTTGCGGTTCTCTAAATTCCCAGGCGTCTGGAGCCTGTACTTCTGAAATCCTGTCCCAAATGTCGTCCTTAGCCCTTGTGGTCCTTTTTTGGTGTTCGTTGACGGTCCATAGCATCCTTATGAAACCTAAAGTATCAAATGGGACGCGTGGCCATCGGAAGACCACAAGTGCACATCAAGCATGCCGTTTGGGACACATCCTGTATCTAAGTTATTGGTTTCTCAAAGGTCATCTGGGTTAGTTTTACATCCACTACATGTTCCCTACATTTCCCATGTGTGAAGTGCTGCCTACATCCACCTACTTCAGTTTCTCAGATTGCTTTGGGATGTCTTGAAGGGTCATGCAGAGTTGCCGTCCCTTTTTCACTGGTTGGTGACCTGCTTGGCCTTTTTCTTCCGTAATAGTGAAGTTTAAGTTTTCTAAAGAGGAAACTGGCCCAAAGCATAAAGGGCACCTTCCATCTAGGCACTCACATCACAAATGGATAGGTAAAGAACATCCGCTGTCCCCAGGTGAAAAGACAAATATAGCCACCATTCAACGAGGCTTCACAACTGAAAACCTACATGGTGGCTCTTAGAGATGTTGAAAGTATTTTTAAGTCAATACTAAAATAAAGAAGCTGTATTTTTCTGCAGTATCAGTAGCACAGAGTATTACTAAGGCATTAAGTAAATGCAAACAACCAGTCTGTGCATAAGGCAGCCCACTGTCTTATTTATTTTTGGTGAAATGAATCGAACAATAGTATTGCCAAGAAAAAGAGAGCTACTTTCTAATCTCTAACCTTTCTACAGTTCTAATATTTTGTTACCCTTTTATTTAGAAATGCTCTATATCTGTTGTCATATGTATATCAACCAATAAATGACTTTTTAATGTTATCCATATTGCTCTTATAAGAAATAGATATTGTAGATTGATGTCTAATATCAGCTAATATATCAGTTATCGGTTATAAATCGGTCATATATCAGTTATCGGTATTGGCCAAAATGTGCAGTGGATCCCTAGTTAATGGTAACTCAACCCCTGATCAGAGCCTAACTCCACCCACTGGCAATATTTGGAAAAGTGGGCAGAGGGGCGGGGCTGAGCTGGGGGGGGCGTGGACCTGAGACCCACAGTGACGGATTGATTAGGGCATGGTGAGCTCGTGCCAGGGGCTTGGGTAGTGAGCTGTTGGAAGAGCCAACATACGTCCAATAGGAAAATTCAACTGCAGTAGCCACCGTTCAACCTTAAGAGGGCAGCACTCAGACGGTTTTACACCATATATTGTAGAATTAAAACACTTAATACCCAAATGTCAAAACATTTACTTGAATCAATGAACAGCACTAATAAAGCCCCAGTTTTGTAGATCATTAACTAAAAAAGTTGTTTTAGGGTTTAGTTACCCTTTAAATAATTATTCTGAAAAACTGTTTAAAGCCGCGTTTCCAACGCTGGAACTTTCCCCAGGAACTAGGAACTTTGGGGTGGTGCTCGTGTGTTTCACCGCAGGAACCAGGGTCTAAATGAAGTTCCGGGTAAATATTTCCCCCTCCGAACGGCCCTGCTCCCGAGGTGGTACTTTTTCAAAGTTCAGGAACTTTCGGGGGTGGGACTTGGGCGCTGAACATGCTGATTGGTTGAGCTCACGCAGCATTTTATTTCAACCGGCATTTTTAAAAGTCTTTCGCGAGGTTCATCTGCGTTCAGTAAATATCAGTCTCGCTCTTCCTGTCCAATGGCATGCGTTCGTCTCAGCCATCTCACGGTCAATGTCCGTAATAGCTGATGATAACATACGGTGTCTTATTTTAAATCTAGCTTTACGAGCTTTCAGAATATGCTTTAGTATCAGTGCTCGTCTCTTTTCCGCAGTTTTGTTAATGACCTATTTAGTAAACCAATACATAACCAGCAAAAGCAGCGCTACTTGAATCTCCTCCATACTTGTTATTGTTGCAGACAGTATCGCGCAAAAGTGATTACTGTCTGTCGGTGACTGGGAGGAGCAGCTGTGCCGCGCGCAGTCCTACATCACCGGACTAATTTGCCTAATCTTCACGGTACTTTAGACCGCAGTGGAAACGCAGACAGTAGCAGGTCTGGGGGGAAAAAGGTTCCTGTAAAAAAAAAGTTCCTGGTACAAATTGTATTCCGGTGGAAACGGGGCTTTACATGCCATTGATTTAATTCAAATAAAAAATATTTGTATTAATATTTAATACAGTATTTGAAACATGCTTGTTTTTGTTGTGCTATTTAAATTAGTATCTATACTCTTAAAGTCCCCCTGTGGTGAAAATCAAGTTTTTAATGTTATTTACCGTATTTCCTCAAATAAAAGCCTGTAGTCAATTAAACGCCGGGCCTCTGATAGTGGCCGGGGGCGTGGCCAGCACAAACAAATAAAGGCCGGTCTCAAATTAAGGTCGGGGGAAAATTATTTCCTTTCATTTCATGTGCATTCAAGTTCAGCATAATGTTCAGTAGGGTTGTGCCGAAGGAGCGAAACCATCGTGGCCATCGCCCCCCGCTGTAAGTCTTACGAGTGCGACGCACAATCCTGGTCTCTTCTATACTGAACCAAAACACTTTGCAGGGATTGCTCTGTAAATTAAATAGAGAATATAACTGATGCACATCTGCTATTTTAAATACTGTAGTCTATGAGAGATGTGACGTGTGTTAGTCTGTGAAAGCTACACAAATGATCTGGACAATCTCTTAGCCTCTTGTCTTTTTTACACATCTTACTCTGCATTTAACTTAAACTATTTTATTTTGTACAAGAAAACAGCATAGGCTTCAAAATAAATTATGTTATTGAAATATTGTAAAGTGGTCATTTGAATTACTCGAACGAACATTAAAAAAACAATATGCAAAATCTAAATTGAATAGCTCCATAACGGATTGAGAAAAGTGCGCGCATTAGTTGGGTTAGAAAAATAATGAAATTATAGTTTTTTTTTAAGTAGAAAATAATATTTATGTAAAGAGATATATATTAAAATAAAAAGTGCTTAAAGGAACACAACTCTTCTTAAGTGGAAGGAAGCTTTTTCCCTCATGTGGAATATAGAAAGCACATTAGTTGGGTTAGTAAAATAACGAAATTATAGAGTTTATATTGAGTCTATAAAACACGAAAGAACAACAAATATATCTCAAAAGTACATTTCGTTTTGTATAGATTAAAATTAAGATACAATTTATGTTTTATCAACCAAATTGCCCGGATTTAATAAATAACAAGCAAATAGCCTATAACAGACAATGACATGAGGTGGAGGCGGCAGCGCCATCTTAAATGAACTACTAGAAAAGGAAAAAAACTTTAGTCAGGGACAGCTCTTACTATTTATTGCAGATAGGCCTATATTTGATCCAGCAGGTCACAAAGGGAGTTCTGGGTTGAGTGGCGGTGCTGAGCGGAATGAGCTTCAGAAATGAGCAGAATCTCCAGAAAGGCGCTTGATCTCCACTGGAGGAAATATTACCGCTCTACGCACACACCGCAACAGTCACAATATGACCTCATGTATGTTTTAAAAACACAATTCAACTTATAAATAATACTTTTTAATGGGCCACTTAAAATGTTTATTACAAATAAATTATTAAATTCTAAAAATGAATAAAATGAACAAAATTGCATTGCATTTGCAATCCTTTGAAACCCCCCCACTTCCCGCGCCCCTGATGATATCTGTCCTCTGGAGCGCTATCGCTTTTCATTTAAAACGGTTTATTTAAAACATTTATTTTTTCAAATAGATGGAATTCGAAATACAGGCCTGCCCCTAATAAAAGCCTGCTTCAAATAAAAGCCGGTGACCTTCTGCAGTTCAGGTAAATAAAGGCCCCGGCTTTTATTTGAGGAAATACGGTATATTTCTATGTGGTATTTTTAATATTCTTTAAGACAAACCATGAGCAAAGTCATAAGTCATTACTGAGTATTTTCTCCTTAACTGCAGAGGAATAAAAAGAATGCGGTTTGAAATCGTCACAAACCACCTCATAACCAATCACTTCAATGTGTGGGTGGGCTTTAGTGAGTTGAGGCGGGGCTAAATAGCATATTCATGGATCCATGTATACCAAATGAAGAGTTACTTTCAAGCTATTTCAAGGCATGAAGATTTTTTTCCACATGAAAAATGTTTAAATATGTAATTTTGTTGATCAAAGATGAGTTTTAAGGGGTAAAAGCATTGACTACAGGGAGACTTTAAAATCTCACTTGTATTGATATCAATGATTTTGGTTTTGTGACAATTGTAGTCGCTGTATCCATAGCTATTGCAAGTGTTCTTTTGAATTAGATCATTAGCGTGCCCAATGAATTAGCATGCAACACAGCATCGGCAATTAAAAGAGCAGTGACGGCACGCTGACAGACGAGTTAACAGTCTGTCCCGAGGACCAGATGTTGCAGGCCCTCGGGAGACCGAAAAATCCTCGAAGAGCCATGACAGAACGGAGCTCCGCGGGCTCTCTGGTTTTTAATGAACTTGGTGACACAGTCTCAACATTTGATGAAAGTTGTGAAACTCGTAATCCAGAAAATGAGTATGAATGACATTCAGATTTGCATCAAGTAAACAATACTGCAGTTTAAAACTCAAGTTAGTGTACGCCTCGAGCTGCAATTTATCAGTCAGTCCCGAGCTTTTGATGATTGCAGTTTTTTTTTAATCGCCTTTTGCACAAAGTCTTCGGTCTTTTGCAGTAGTTTAGCCGCGGATTGTATATGCATGTGAGGTCTGTTGATTCGCGTGTGTTTTCGCACTGTGACACAGTTAATAACCGGCCGTCAATGCGATCACACACTGCGCTGGCATGCATTATGCATGAACAAGATTAATCTGTCTTGGTGCTTGCGAAGCATAGAGAACACTTCAGCTCTCCTTCCTCGCTTTCTTTCTCGCTTTCTCTTCCTCCTCTCAGGCACCTTTTATTTTGCTGCTGCAAGGTTGGCTGTTGTGATCAGGCTAATGCTGCAGTTTGTCAATTTCAATTACGGCCCCCTTTGAACTGCGCCGATTCCAGGCAGGGAAGGAATAGAGGAGGTAATATTCCTACTGTCAATCACCTGCAATTTTTCTGCCTCGCCTTTTCCTTCGCTTCTAATTTTAACCTCCGCCACTCCGAGGTTCATTGCAGGAAGGTTAAAGGGGTCGGGGGATGTACTTTATCATACAAAAGAGGATTTTCTCTATGTAGACATATAACGTTCTCGTCGCAAAGCTACTTTTTATGTCCACCTAGAACAATTATAGAAACTAAGCTGTAAAAAGGAGTCATCTTGGTTGACATTATAAGAAAGGATACACGATATACACTCACCTAAAGGATTATAAGGAACACCTGTTCAATTTCTCATTAATGCAATTATCTAATCAACCAATCACATGGCAGTTGCTTCAATGCATTTAGGGGTGTGGTCCTGGTCAAGACAATCTCCTGAACTCCAAACTGAATGTCAGAATGGGAAAGAAAGGTGATTTAAGCAATTTTGAGCGTGGCATGGTTGTTGGTGCCAGACGGGCCGGTCTGAGTATTTCACAATCTGCTCAGTTACTGGGATTTTCACGCACAACCATTTCTAGGGTTTACAAAGAATGGTGTGAAAAGGGAAAAACATCCAGTATGCGGCAGTCCTGTGGGCGAAAATGCCTTGTTGATGCTAGAGGTCAGAGGAGAATGGGCCGACTGATTCAAGCTGATAGAAGAGCAACTTTGACTGAAATAACCACTCGTAACAACCGAGGTATGCAGCAAAGCATTTGTGAAGCCACAACACGCACAACCTTGAGGCGGATGGGCTACAACAGCAGAAGACCCCACCGGGTACCACTCATCTCCACTACAAATAGGAAAAAGAGGCTACAATTTGCACAAGCTCACCAAAATTGGACAGTTGAAGACTGGAAAAATTTTTCCTGGTCTGATGAGTCTCAATTTCTGTTAAGACATTCAGATGGTAGAGTCAGAATTTGGCATAAACAGAATGAGAACATGGATCCATCATGCCTTGTTACCACTGTGCAGGCTGGTGGTGGTGGTGTAATGGTGTGGGGGATGTTTTCTTGGCACACTTTAGGCCCCTTAGTGCCAATTGGGCATCGTTTAAATGCCACTGCCTACCTGAGCATTGTTTCTGACCATGTCCATCCCTTTATGACCACCATGTACCCATCCTCTGATGGCTACTTCCAGCAGGATAATGCACCATGTCACAAAGCTCGAATCGTTTCAAATTGGTTTCTTGAACATGACAATGAGTTCACTGTACTAAAATGCCCCCCACAGTCACCAGATCTCAACCCAATAGAGCATGTTTGGGATGTGGTGGAACGGGAGCTTCGTGCCCTGGATGTACATCCCACAAATCTCCATCAACTGCAAGATGCTATCCTATCAATATGGGCCAACATTTCTAAAGAATGCTTTCAGCACCTTGTTGAATCAATGCCACGTAGAATTAAGGCAGTTCTGAAGGCGAAAGGGGGTCAAACACAGTATTAGTGTGGTGTTCCTAATAATCCTTTAGGTGAGTGTATTGACCGATATTATTTTATGAGTTGTTATTTTTAGGAAATGTATTGTTGTGATGATGCCTGAATTCACTTTTAGCGTTTTATTTTTAAATAATTGACACGATATTGTAGAATTTTAAATTGGCGATTTATTGGTTTAGTATCGGCCATTTATTGGTTTTTAATATTTTCTTGAACCTATGTCTCGCGAGCCACACCTGGCTCTTTATCAAAAATAATGTGGCTTGCAGATCTCTCACCCTTTACCAACAAATAATCGATAAAAAAAATAGACGCATCAACAGAGATCTGCTCTCTTCAGAAAAAAAGCAGGCAATTATAATTCCCTTGTTGTACAGCCTACCGAAGTTAATGAAAAGTTTATGATAATATTATTCAAGTTGTAGGCTATTGGGCGCACGTGTTCAGTGCTGTTCGCGAATGTGACGAGAGGCGACAGCAATTAACTGACCACTTACGTTTCTGTGGTAACCTACAGCTCCTGCCCTGGGATTCAAGCAGCTGTAGCTTGTTTAAGGTAACTGAAAACCATTTTTAGAACAGCAGCGAAAATGTAAAAGAAGGCTATATAAACTTGAATATATCCTTTTTTGAAACTGGTGCTCTGCTGTGGAAAGAAACATTTCGAAACATTTCACCCGCTGGTACTTTCGCTTTGGCCGCAGAGACCCTTGTGATAAATAAATGTGTCATATTTTTGATAATCCACGCAGATTTCAGTTGACGAAAATAAATAATAAAACCGCTATAAGTCGCGAAAGACAACTGAATTACTGACAATAGTTGCCTTTGTCTTCGGTTGCACGCCTAAACGGCCAAATTAACACAGAAATATATCAAAATGCCAAGTCGAGTATTCACATAAACACAGTAGATGTAAGCACTGCTTACGTTATGATTATGATAACTCAACCTCACAGTGAAAGCCCTGCACAATTAATTCCATATTGCAACTTATTTATTGTTTGCTGCACATTTGTTTGTTTTTAGTTATGGACCTTATAATTACTATTGTTGAAATTTTATTGGGGAAAAAGCATGTTTTTTTAATAATAATTTTATATAATTTTTTTGCTGTGGTTCTTTTGGGAAAAATGCATTAACCAAAAATGAGAAATTTTTGGTCAAAAAAGGTTCCTGACCCCTGATGTGTAGAACATTTGTGATTCAAATGACTCAGACTCATCTTTCACAGGAAGTCTTGAAATGAATATGCATTTTTTTATACTGCAAGTTCTATTTTATAATTTACAATTTTATAATTTAATTATTTATATAATAAATGATATTCTAAAGTATATTAAATGTTGGTCATTGGCCAATATTAGAGTTGTTATTTTTAGGAAATGTATTATTTTGTATAAAGTACATTATAATGTTGTAAAGATGCTTGAATTCTTGAATTTTTTTAGTGTTTTATTTTTAATTAATTTACAGAAAATATTGTAGAATTTTAATATCGGCCATTTATCGGTTTAATATTTTCATGATGAAAATATCGGTGTCAGGCATAGTTTTAATATGGGTATCCCCCCTCCCCCCCATTAATTTTTTTTTTTTACTGTGGCTCTTTTGGGAAAAATGCATTAACCAAAATTGTGAGAATTTTGGTCAAAAAAGGTTCCCGACCCCTGATATAGAACATTTGTGATTCATTTGTGATTTAGTAATATAAATTCAACTCAGAATCATTTCTCGCATACTTTCACCCTAAGTTCTGTTTTATATTTTACAATTTTATAATTTTATAATTTAATTATTCATATAATAAATTATTTTAAAGTATATTAAATGTTGGTCATTGGCTAATATTAGAGTTGTAATTTTTAGGAAATGGTTTATTTTTTATAATGTACATTATAATGTTGTACAGATGCTTAAATTTGCTTTAGCTTTTAAAATAATTCATTGTATTTTTTAGGTTTTACTTTTAATTAATTTAATAAATAAAATATTGTAGAATTTTAATATCGGCCATTTATCGGTTTATTATTTTCAAGAAAATATTGGTGTCAGGCATAGTTTTAATATGGGTATCCCCCCTCCCCCCATTACATAATCATCACTTTCATACAAGACGTGAAATTAATTAGTGATTTTTAGTAATATGAATTCAACTCAGAATCATTTCTCATAGACTTTCACAGAAAGGCTGTACATTTTTTTTAATACTGTACATTTATAATGTTATGATGCCTAATTTTATTCGTAGCGCTTAAAACAATTGATTTTAGCAATTTATTATTATTTTTTTACTCAATATAGTTCTGAATTTTAATATACGTTATCGATTATCAGCCATAATGAAATCATTTGTCAAACTTTGTTTAATGTCTGTGCAATAATAAGTGGACCAGAGTGGAAAAATTCAACAAAATGTTCGTATTATTGGCATTTAAGACTTTGGTTTCCTGTCTATGTTGCTATGCAGGTTATTTCATGTTCTGTTCAGCACAACAACAATGGTCAACATCTTTATTTCATCTTCCGCAGCTGAACAGCATGAGATCATGTAATCGTTTTCCACAGACCCCAGTTTGACTTTTAATGTTGCATCGTACATGTTGCATCAACATGAGTTGACGGAGCAGATTCGGATCCCTGTAGTAACATCTACAGCGCCACTTGGAGCAGATTCGGCTTTTGATAGCGCATCACGCCACTTGTATACTCTCTCCTCCTGGTGTCAAATCCGAGAAGTAGGTCAGCTCGCCCCGGGTGGGGCTCTGGCGACAGCCGCTTTGTTGTCAGACCGGCACAAGATCGGCGCTGACTGGCTTAGAACCCAGTGGGAGGCCCGACACAAACTTCAGAGGCTCTTTCGCACTGTGTGCCCACCACAGAAAGTTCTAGAGTGACTGAGCGAGCCTGACGGCAGCTTCTCAGAGACAGCGCGCCTGTCTCACTCACTGTGCCTCCACACCAGCTTGTCATGCTGCATCGCTCAGTCCAGCTTGCACTAATGTTGTTTGCTGTCATCTCGGATTTCAGAGCGACTCACTCTGTTCCTCCGGGAGACTCTGCTTGGAGCTTTTAGCTCCGGTGTTGCTGTGACCGAACCGACCGGCTTTCAGAGTTCTAGGACGCGCTGAGGTACAGTACTGCCTGTCATTTCAGGGCGTTAACGAGATGAGCGAAGGCCCCGTGAGCTTCAGGGTGAAATGCACTGTGGAAAGAACACATCTGTTGATGCCCTTTTGTGGCAGCTCATTTGTTGGGCCCAATTCACACAAGGCAGCGTGTCAAACTGTACTAAGCATATGTGAAGGAAGGCCTGTTTTTTTGAGTTGCTCTCATTTTTATTATTCAATTCAATTCACATTGAATTGTATAGCGCTTTTCGCAATACATATCGTTTCAAAGCAGCTTTACAGAAAATGCATGCGTCTTGTGTCCAAGTTATGTATTTCAGAAATGCACAAATCACGCAGTTAGCTAACAATGTATTCATTTAAACAATTTTTTACGCTTATCTTCCCAGAACTGCTTTTATTTCATTAATGACATTTAAAATGCAGTTTTTTTCATTTAGTTTTTATATAGAATTTATTTGATTTGTAGTATAGAATCATATCCATTTTTCAAACTGCATTAATTTATAGTGTGATGATTGTATTTACTTGTAGCATTTAATGATGTAGTCTTTTGTTTTTAGTGTTTATTTTTATTACATTATCAAATAATATAAATTATTAATTGACTATTATTAATTTCATTTACATTTTAATTTTAATATAAGCCATCACCAATTATTTATTAACACTGTTAAATATAATCTCTAGAATATGTCTATATATATATATATATATAATTTTTTTTTTCATACTGTACATTGATATCTTCATGCCTAAATTCACTAGTGTTATTTTAAATGTTTTATTTGTTTGATTTATTTTATGAAATTTATTTTTTACTTTTTACATTTATTTAGAATTTACTGTATTTATAATATAATTTTAATATGGTTATGTTAGGGTTTATTAAATAGGGTTTATTAAATAGTTATAATAATAATAATATAGATTATTCATTAATGACTCAAATAAATTGAATTAATTTTTCATGTTTACATTTTTTAAATTTTAATATGAGCCATCACTAATAATTTATTAACACTGTTAAATATAATCTCTAGAAAATGTCTATATATATATATATATTTTTTTTTTTTTCATACTGTACATTGATATCTTGATGCCTAAATTCACTAATTGAGCTTTTAGTGTTATTTAAAAAAAATAATTATTTATTTTTTGTTTTACTTTTTACATTTATTTAGAATTTACTATATTTATAATATAATTTTAATATGGTTATTATTAATATATTTAGAGTTTATTTTTTATTAAATAGTTATAATAATATAAATGTTTAATAATATAAATTATTCATTAATGACTGTAATAAATGTAAATTGTTCATGTTTAAAGTTTTTTAATTTTAATATGAGCCATCACTAATCATGTATTTAACACTGTTAAATGTAATCTCTAGAAAATCTTAAAATATGTTTTTCATACTGTACATTGATATATTGATGCCTAAATTCACTTTATTGATTTAAAGTAACTTTTAGTTTTTTTATTATTATTTATTTTATGAAAGTTATTTTTAGATTTACTTTTTACATTTATTCAGAATTTACTGTATTTATTTATAATAGAAATTTAATGTTTTTTATTTATGTCTTTTAGATATCTTTAAAATCACTAAAAATTTATTAACACTGTCAAATTATCTCAATCATTATGAAAACCTCATAACGAATATAAATATTTCATACTGTACATTATAGATTTGGGATGCCTAAATTAACTGTATTTAACCAGTGGTTTTACAATAATTTTGATGTAACATTGGCAATTTAGCAGTTTATGCATTCCCTGGGAATCAAACCCATAACCTTTATGTTGCTAGCTAGTGCTTTGCTCTACTGGTTCAGTTTCATAAGGACAAACCCAGAATACTCACGTCCTTCTAATAAACTCCCACCCATGTTGAAGATCCCTCAGATCAATGTCCCTGAAGGTCAGTGGTTTTATCTTTCTTCAGGAACCTGGACAAATCTGACTGACCTTCTGTTATTTGCGACTACACATCCTGTCAACAGCAGCGTTCAGACCAAAACCTGTCGGAAGGCCGGCAGTGAGTTTACTCAAGCTTTTACTATGGATGTAATCAGATTGCATCCCTTTGTTTATCCCCTCTCTGGATCTCTGGTCTGGACGGTTTTGCTATTGCCGAGCCTCACAGATGTTTAGTGGCCACATTACCATTCGCAGCCTGTATCTCTGGCTTTATTTATGAATACCATTTGTCACTAACTCGCAGTTTATGAGGCAGCATTTCATTTTCATGCACACTACGAGAAGCGAGAGTGATGGGGGTGAGAGGGAGGGATGCAAAGAGAGGAAGGGAGCAACAGTGAAACAGTCCGCTGAACTCAATCATACACCATGGTGTGATTAACCCCATACTGTGACAAAATTACAGCTTTGAGTTTTTTTGTTGCCGTTGCAAAACACGGCAAAATGGCACTCGCTGTAAAAATGCAGATTTGATATATTCCCTCTAAAGGTCGATGCTGAGCAAAGGTCAGAGTTTGCATTAGGCTATGGTGTGAAATGCAGTAAAGAGCTTATTATTAGGGTTGAACTGATAACTGATAAAAGCTGGCTGGTATGACAGTTGAGGTTTTTCCTGTTGATAGTTCGTTGTGAATTGAAATCAAATCGTGAAATTTGTCAATACCCAGATACATACTGTATATCATCAGTCATCCGTTCTAATTTTGTGAAACTATCAAGAAATTCATAATTTGACAATAAACATCTAAATCTTTTTGAGGAAATAAATCCTTCATATCTGCCTGTTCTGTTTGTGTTGGAATGTGAAGAGTTAAATTAATGACAGCCATTTTCTCCCTATTAGAATTTTTCCACCTATAACGCTTTCAGCTGGTCCAGCTATGAAATACCAGAGGGCCAAGCAATAACAACTCCATGAGAGACAAATGTATATATATATATATATATGTGTCTCTGTGTGTGTGTGTGTGTGTGTGTGTGTGTGTGTGTGTGTGTGTCTGTGTGTGTCTCTGTGTGTCTGTGTGTGTGTGTGTGTGTGTGTGTGTCTCATGCTCATAAAGCCTGCGTTTATTTGATAAAAAATATAGAAAACAACAGTATTATTGTGAAATATTATTACAATTAAAAATAATGTTTTTCTATCTTAATATGCTTTAAAAATATAATTTATCTCTGTGATGCAAAGCTGAATTTTCATCAGCCATTACTCCAGTCTTCAGTGTCACATGATCCTTCATTCTCATATGATGATTTATTATAACCTGTGTTACTTTTTTTTGGATTCTTTGATGATGAAAAAAAGAACAGCATTTATTTAAAATATAAATATTTTGTGTCAATATACACTACCGTTCAAAAGTTTGGGGTCAGTATTTTTTTTTTCTTTTTTTGAAGGAAATTAATACTTTTATTTAGCAAGGGTGTGTTAAATTAATAATAAAAAGTATAGTAAAGATTTATTTTGTTTGAAAAGATTTCTATTTTGAATATTCATTAATGAATCCTGAAAAAAGTATCATAGGTTGCAACAAAAAAAAAACAGCACAACTTTTTGATAATAAATCATCATATTAGAATGATTTCTGAAGGATCATGTGACACTGAAGACTGGAGTAATGATGCTGAAGAAAAATTCTGTTTTGCATCACAGGAATAAATTACATTTTAAAGTAGCCTATATTAAAATAGAAAAACATAATTTTAAATTGTATTAATATTTCACAGTATTACTGTTTTTTTCTGTATTTTTGATCAAATAAATGCAGGCTTGATGAGCAGAAGAGACTTCTTTCAAAAACATTAAAAATAGTTACTTATATCGTAACTTTTGACTGTAACATAAACTGTAAAAAAAATGAACGTAGTGTCTGTGACGTGACCCATAGGTTTCTGAAGAGAGTTTTTGAAGCCTCAACCCCGCCCGTTGCCATCTTGTCAGCGCGCGTCACTCCCGCATAACAGAAAATGGGCACGTGGGCGGAGCTGAGGTGACGTGACGACTTACAGACAGCAGACAAACGGCAATCCACCTGTCACTCAAAGTGGCCACACCCTTAATTATGCAGAACTTTAAGGCTTTATATAATGTAAACGAATGAGTTATAAAATAATTCACCCCCTCACAGTTGTCATGAAGGGAAAAATTTGCCGTATAGACCAAAACCACAATTTGTACCAGGCTGTAAACATGTTTTTTTTCTGCTGTAAATTGGGCTCAAGTAGAGCCTGTCTCTAGTGGCCAGTCGATGAACTGCAGTTTAAGTCACTTCTGTATGCAATCTTTAACAGTTAACAGTCGGCTTGTTTTAAGCGCGGAACACACTTCAATCCGAGTTCCCACTCGAACATTGAAGTATTCAGTCCATTTTATCACGAAATTCAAACCATAAATGCCGTTTTGACGTTCTTTAATGTGACGACTGATCACTGTATAGGTCAAACGCGATCATCTCTTCCAGAAGAATAAACATTAATTAATATCTTAAGGTATGTTGAGGAAACATTAACACTTACTGAAAGGTATCATATGTCGTGTAATCGCTCAGTCAGTGACGGAAAGACGTCAAACAGCTTGTAAACCATGTCGCAGCATCATTTACCTCAGTGTCCACAGCTGTTAATTCACTAGAGAAATCAACTTTCACTAAATATATGCACAATATTAGCCTATATATATATATATATATATATATATATATATATATATATATATATATATATATATATATATATACAGTGAGGATATATATAGGTACAGTAGCCTTTGTTTGCAATTACAGAGGTCAAACGTTTCCTGTAGTTTTTCACCAGGTTTGCACACACTGCAGGAGGGATTTTGGCCCACTCCTCCACACAGATCTTCTCTAGATCAGTCAGGTTTCTGGCCTGTCACTGAGAAACACGGAGTTTGAGCTCCCTCCAAAGATTCTCTATTGGGTTTAGGTCTGGAGACTGGCTAGGCCACGCCAGAACCTTGATATGCTTCTTACAGAGCCACTCCTTGGTTATCCTGGCTGTGTGCTTCCGGTGTGCATCTAATTTAGGATAATAAATGGAGTGGAGGTGGACATTTTAAAGGCAGACTAACAGGTCTTTGAGGGTCAGAATTCTAGCTGATAGACAGGTGTTCAAATACTTATTTGTAGCTGTATCATACAAATAAATAGTTAAAAGATCATATATTGTGATTTCTGGATTTTTTTTTTAGATTATGTCTCTCACAGTGGACATGCACCTACGATGACAATTTCAGACCCCTCCATGATTTCCAAGTGGGAGAACTTGCAAAATAGCAGGGTGTTCAAATACTTATTTTCCTCACTGTATATATATATATAAGCTTCCCAAAGCTCCCGTTCCACCACATCCCAAAGATGCTCTATTGGGTTGAGATCTGGTGACTATGGGGGCCATTTTAGTACAGTGAACTCATGGTCATGTTCAAGAAACCAATTTGAAATGATTCGAGCTTTGTGACATGGTGCATTATCCTGCTGGAAGTAGCCATCAGAGGATGGGTACATGTTGGTCATAAAGGGATGGACATGGTCAGAAACAATGCTCAGGTAGGCCGTGGCATTTAAACGATGCCCAATTGGCACTAAGGGGCCTAAAGTGTGCCAAGGAAACATCCCCCACACCATTACACCACCACCACCAGCCTGCACAGTGGTAACAAGGCATGATGGATCCATGTTCTCATTCTGTTTACGCCAAATTCTGATTCTACCATCTGAATGTCTCAACAGAAATCGAGACTCATCAGACCAGGCAACATTTTTCCAGTCTTCAACTGTCCAATTTTGGTGAGCTTGTGCAAATTGTAGCCTCTTTTTCCTATTTGTAGTGGAGATGAGTGGTACCCGGTGGGGTCTTCTGCTGTTGTAGCCCATCCGCCTCAAGGTTGTGCGTGTTGTGGCTTCACAAATGCTTTGCTGCATACCTCGGTTGTTACAAGTGGTTATTTCAGTCAAAGTTGCTCTTCTATCAGCTTGAATCAGTCGGCCCATTCTCCTCTGACCTCTAGCATCAACAAGGCATTTTCGCCCACAGGACTGCCGCATACTGGATGTTTTTCCCTTTTCACACCATTCTTTGTAAACCCTAGAAATGGTTGTGCGTGAAAATCCCAGTAACTGAGCAGATTGTGAAATACTCAGACCGGCTCGTCTGGCACCAACAACCATGCCACGCTCAAAATTGCTTAAATCACCTTTCTTTCCCATTCTGACATTCAGTTTGGAGTTCAGGAGATTGTCTTGACCAGGACCACACCCCTAAATGCATTGAAGCAACTGCCATGTGATTGGTTGATTAGATAATTGCATTAATGAGAAATTGAACAGGTGTTCCTAATAATCCTTTAGGTGAGTGTATATGGTTTATATATATTTATATGGTTCAGTTTGAGCTTGCTCTTGATTTAATCCATCAAGAAAAAAAGCACAATGTTGCCACTTCCACATATGCTGTGGTAACCTTCATAGGAAATGGCCTTTATGTCCTCGTTTTTTTCCCCTGCATAAACGTAAACTGATGAAGTAAGGTACACAAATGGGTGTGCTGTGCTCTGTCCTATCAGCAAGAATTTATCCGGATCATGTAAATGGAGAAATGGCAAAAAAGAAGGCTGCATTATTCATAGCGTGCGTGTTGAAGAGAAAAAGGAAGGTAACATTAATCAGAATGAACAAGAGTAAGTCGACTTCAGCCGCTGATGGATGGATAGACAGACATACTCATAAGATTCACCTTATTCATAAGATTTACTTTCATCATCCGTCAGGCTTTATTCTGCCCACCTTTTAACAAACTCTCAGACGCAGTGTAAACAGGTGAGGGGAGTTGGAAAGCTGTCCTTCCCTCTCTCGCATTAGTTGACTAATGATGCCTTTAATTAGCCCTGACACACGCTGTTAATGGAATGGACCTTATTACAACTCAGCCTGTCAGAGCCATTTCCGCAGTCACCGTCTGATGTTGCCACGGCGTGAATTCCACCGATCTGTTCACTCAAGAGTTGATAGGAAGGACAACTGATTAATATTCTGCTCGCCTGTGCAGCAAAACTTCATTTCCCATAATTCTACAAGGCAAGACTCTCATTCTGGAGTCAGTTTGGTCCAGAGTAGATGCTTTTAAGTGTCTCTTGGCCCTGGTCCAGAGTTTCAGCCCTGCTTTGCAGGTCAGAGTCTGTTCATGTTCTCCATCATGTGACTGGAACGCCGTCTGCATTTGACTTGTTAATTCGATTTGCGTCCCGCTTTGAAGAGTGCGCTGTGCTGAGTAAGACACTTTCCTGCACTTCTTAATCTATCTCAGCTCTGTAAACACTTCACACAAGGTTATTTCTTTACTCAAGGAATCCTCTTTGAGTCTTCTTGACAAAATACACGTAATATGCACACTCCTGCATTGTCCTCAGTCAAGCTCAACCTTGCGTTCACGTTTGTATTGGAGCTCAAAGGAACATGGATGGAGATCAAAGACTGTTGAGAAAATGGCTATCACATGGTTGTTAGTAATTGAGCTTTTCCAGTGCAGGCTGCATGTATGATAGTCGCTCATCTGTACTGTTACCTGCACACTTATCTATTCGAATCACACATGTGCTTCCATATTTGCTGTTGTATCTGTCAATGTTTCTAAATATAAAAAAATAAATAAGAAAAGACACAAAAAGTCTAGAATTTGACTTGGGTTATTTCCCAAAATTAACTGTATAAAATTGCTTGTTGTTAAATAACCATGATTAATAATTAAATAATAATAATACATTAAATATTGTTCTAATACTACAGTAGTGTTTAATTAAAACTATTATTTACAAAATAATTATAAACAATAAGTAAAAAATAAATAAAACCATGCAATATTATTATTATTAATTATTATTAAATATTTATTTAAATGAGTATAATACTTAAATTACAAAAATATTTTATTATACAACCATTTTATTTATATATTTATTAAAATAATTAAATATTTGTATTATACATTCATTTTAATTATTTTTAGATTTTAATTGTATATATTTAAATGTATAACTAATTAATAATAATACAATACAGTAGTACAAAAAAAGATATTATAGTATGTGTATATATATATATGTGTGTGTGTGTGTGTGTGTGTGTGTGTGTGTGTGTGTGTGTGTGTGTGTGTGTGTGTGTGTGTGTGTGTGTATATATATTTTTTTTAATATATAAATGTATTATATATAAATGTATTGATACAAAACATTAATAAATAATAAATAAAAGTGCACATAATAATATAACTTGCATAAGTTATATAAGAATAATGGTAACACTTAGGTAACATTAGTTAACATAAACTAAACATAAACAATACTTATACAGTATTTATTAATCTTATGCTGCATTCACACTAAACGTGAATAGAGCGTCAGAAGCGAGTGATTTCAAGTTAAGTCAATGGAAAGGCGTGTTGACGCACGTCTGGAGGTCCTGTGGCGCGGTAGATGCGTTTCGCACGGCACGATGGACGCGATTCCGCCTCATGCGTCCAGGTCACGCGTTTGAAGCAAATTCGCGAATCCTGCTTGCTGCTGTCACGTGGTAAAGTGACGTGATGAGAAACCCGCATATTTTAAAAATACTACTGTGTCACAAAATGTAGTTTTAAGACTTTTTCAGGTGAGAATGTTGTTGTTTAAAGCTCAAATCTGTGGTTTATTTATAAAGAGAGCTCCTATTTAAAAAAAAATAAATCTTGTGTTTTTGGAGTTGTGAGATCCAGGCGATCACCGGGCGCTCAGCGCTCATTAACCCGGCGAGAGCAGCCTTTCCTCGGCCAGTCCTTCTGACATTTGCCGCTGGCTCTGATGTCCTGTAGTGGTTCGTCTTGTGTAGATCTAACGGGATCTTTGGTGTCATGAATCTATAATTTGATGTCTGTAATTTGATGTCTGTAATTTTAGGATATTTAAATATATATAAGCAGTGAAGATAACGTAGGTAGTGCATTGCCTGGACCGCATTTGTGTGGCTATTAATGTTTAATATATATATTTTTTAATGAAAATGAAAAGAGGCAGAGTTGTGTTTTATGACATATTTCTCCTGGAGCGCCTTGAACATGCATCTATTTCGCTTCAAACGCTCGATTTATACGTGTCCAATTCGCTGTGGGCGCGAATGGATTCAAAATGTTCAAGCGTCCAACTAGACGTGGTAGACACGATTTTGACGCTCTATTCGCGTGTGGTGTGAACGCAGCATTAGGTAATGTTAATTTCTACATTTAAAAATCTAAAATGGTATCTGTTATCATCAGTTAATGCACGGTGAACTAGCATGAACAACAATGAACAGCTAACTAACATCAACAACAATATGCATAGTTAGTTCATGTTAAAGATAGTTTATTGTAAAGTGTGATGATGATAAAAATATGATAAAAAATATATATGTATAAAAATATAAAATAAAAAAATGTCTGATTGTAACTCTTGATTCGACCCACAGGACTCCGCCCAGGAAGCCGTCATCACCAGAGATATCCATCGCACCTTCCCTGCTCACGACTACTTCAAAGACTCGGGCGGCGATGGCCAGGATTCTCTATACAAGATCTGCAAGGTGAGGTGAAAGCTGCGCTTCCTCCAGGCATGACTCACTCCTGCCGTCTGGTAACAAGCATCACGACACGCTGCAACATCTCTTTCCACTGACCTTTTGTTTTGCTGTAACGGCCTTGATAGATATCCAATCACATGTGCTGTACTCACCTCCATGGATTCTGCTATCTGCTGCAAATGTACGTCCCTGAGATGGGTGAAACTTGTCCAAATTGCTAGTTCACACATCATGGATCCGTTATTATATTTAGAAGTGAAGTTGGAAAAAGAGCTGATGCAGTTATCTAACAAGCAAACATCTACAGTACATCTAAAAAGCAACTATTATTTATGATCTATTATTATTTATCTACAAGCCAACTATATCTATATGATTAAACAGACTGTGGTATTAGTGCATCAAGTTACAGACAAGTTTGCTTGACAATCGTAATTCATAAATAAACTATGTTGCTTTCCATAATAATAACTCTAGTGTTGAGTGAAGAAGAAAAGGGGTGCAGTGGTCCTGGTCTCTGTTAAATCTCTTTTGTGTGGCGTCTTAAGAGGTTCTCCATCAGCTGATTGGCACCGACAGATTAAAAGGCTCCTACATTGTGTAAAAGACCTTCAATCCAGCTAATCCTGGAGACATAACCACTCAGCTCGCAGCGTTGCATGTTGCCAAGAACGTTTATTAGTGTTTCCATATGATGAAGCATACATATGATTTAAAGACAACATGAAGCAGCATTCACAACACATGAAACTTTACATTGAATTATTTATTTATTCATTTAAAACATTTAGCGCTAATTAATGTAGGTCAGAACTCGATTTAAAAAAAAAAGTAAAATATTTTTTGTGTACATTATTTTCAATATAAAATATACTTTATATACTTACAAAAAAAGGTTTCAGAAATTAAGAAATAGCATTACATTCTGATGAACAAAAAAATGAAAGCAAGCCTTTTATTCCTTTGTATTAGTTCCAAAGCTTTGTTTCTGTGCACAAAATCTAAACTGATGTTTTGTTTCCACAGGCTTACTCTGTGTATGACGAGGAGATCGGTTATTGCCAAGGTCAATCATTTCTGGCCGCCGTATTACTTTTACATGTAAGTATTTACCCATCATTTACATCAAATTGTCTATCTAGTTGAGGAGATGTGATTTTTGTTTTGTTATTTTTTATATATATATGTATTTATTTTTTTTGATTTGGTTTTGTTTGGTTTGGGTCCGTGCGTTCATTTGTTTTTCGATTTAATATTGAAAGTTGAAAAAATGGCTTGATTTTATATTTTTAGGTTCAGGGATTGAAAATGGATAAAAGGCTTTAATATTCGATTTCTACCTATGGGCTTGCATGAAACGCCCCTTTCCGCTGATTGGTCAACCAAAGATCAACCCGTGCCGCTTTTAGTTTTTTTTTACAGTTCCGTGCAGAATAACAGTCTTCCGCTGCTGGACGGATTCTTTAAGTGTTTATGACAAATAAACTCTCTCATCAAACAACCGGACTAATGCTTTGACACTAATCGCGCTGGGGAGGGACTAGAAAGGGTTTTCTTCTCTATAGGCATGGATTCGACAACTTGCGTGCTAGAGAAATATTAGCTGATTATTTCAGAAATATTAATGTAGGTTATTGTAACACGGAATGGTTTGGTTTGGTTTGGTATGATTTAGTTTTGGTTTGGTTTGATTTTGGTTTGGTTTGTTTTTTTGTTTGGTTTGGTTTGGTGTTTTTTTTTTTTTGATTTGATTTTGTTTTTGGTTTGGTTTGGTTGTGGTCTGATTTTGTTTGGTTTGGGTTGTTTTGGTTTTGTTTGGTTTTGGGTTTGGTTTGGTTTGGTTTGTTTTGGGTTTGGTTTGGTTTGGGTTTGGTTTGATTTGATTTTGGTTTGGTTTGGTTTGGTTTGGTTTGGTTTTTTTTGTTTGTTTGATTTTGGTTTTGGTTTTGTTTGATTTTGGTTTTGTTTGGGGTTTTTTGGTTTTGTTTGGTTTGATTTAGTTTTTGGTTTGGTTTAATTCTGGCTTTGATTTGGTTTTGTTTGGTTTGATTTGGTTTTTGGTTTGATTTTGGTTTGGTTTGGTTAGATTTTTTGTTTTTGTTTTGTTTCATTAGTTAGAATATATTTTTATTAATTTTATTTATTATTCAATATTTTGTTTATGTATTTATATATATATATTTTTTTAGTGATGCTCCGATCGATCGGCCACCGATCATGATCGGCAGATATTGACTAAAATTAGCTTGATCGGCGAACCCCAAAAGCGCCGATCAAAAAAGCCGATCACGTGACGTAAATTACTTGTGCGACTTTTTCACACGTGCATGCACGGCGCACAGGTACACAACAGCAGAGCCGAGCTTGTCAGTGGCAACATGAGCTCTCCCATCTGGAAGTTTTTCAAAGTGTCCGATAAAGACGTAAAGTTAGCCGTTTGCAATGTATGTCGTGATGAAATCCCCCGAGGTGGAAGCACGCAACGTCATTTTAACACCACTAACATGATTAGGCATCTTCGAACACGCCATTCAACTGAATATGCCGAGTATGAGAAACTAAACCAACCGAAGCCAACAACATCCGCACCCTCAACCAGCCGACTGTGAGTGATGCATTCATAATAATAACAGAAAAAAAAAACTTTTGTCCTTTGTGGCAGTAGCCAGTTTTGGTGTAAGAAGTTTTTCATATAGCTGCCAATTATTACATGTAATCAGTGTTTTAAGAGGCTACATCCCATTAAGCTGATACGATGTGTGTTGGTCTGCCTAACCCCTCTTTGTTTGGAATCATTTTATGCTACTCTACCTTATTTGGGAAAGATGGCCTACTGTAGCCTTAAATTCTCATTTTCTAAAATAAACACTTTTTGTGGTTCTTCAAGATCTTGACTCTAGCATTTCATTTCTACAAATGGTGCAAACTCTGCAAGATTATAGATAAAAGATTCCCATTCCCCTGCCATTCTGTGATCGGCAGTGATCGGCAATCGGCAGATTATGATCTTGGTGATCGGTAATCGGTGATCGGCCCCAAAAATGCTGATCGGAGCATCTCTAATTTTTTTTTAAATCTTTTTTTTTTTGAGACACTAACCCGAAAAATGCTCTGCAAAATTACATGAACATAAGCTTTCACATTTAAAAATATGTCCAAATTTATACTCCAACAGAAGTATGTTACTTTTACTTTACCGGGCATTACGTAACTACTTTGATAGCAAATCAGTGTTTTTGAGACACTGAAGAGTTTTCTACTCTTTTGACATGTTCATAACTAGCTACAGTAGCTAGCTAATAATAACACTAATAATAGTGTAAATAGGAAGGGTTTCCTCGTTGTGCCTTATCTTTGACTTTATGGGGAGCTACAGTAATTGTAGGCAGAGAGCAACAGGAAGCAAGGGAAGGACATTGATTAAACGGTTAATTCCATATTTAATTAAAGCGAGGGCTGAATAAGATGCCGTTTTTTGTTTCTCTGCGACAGCGGCCCGTATGGAGCTTGATATTAGAGTGCGTTTGGGGATTTCTATAATATAATGTAAGCGTCTTTCTCGTGGCCTTG